>APFE030671549.1:2613-79382 GCA_000404065.3 Pinus taeda | reverse complement strand
AAGCCCTGTAGTGATCTGCTGCAGTATCTTCAAGGCTCCATGGTGAAGGTGACCCAATCTCCTGTGCCACAACTCACCATCATCCCGGCTCACTAATCCTTCTGCCTTGCCTACCATTGTTGCACATCCATATACATGTAACTGATAAAGGTTCCTCACTCGAACCCATATCTTCTGGGTCTCACCAGTTGTCTTGCTGCGCAGGAAGGCCTTTCCCTCGCTGAAAACAACATCATACCCCTTGTCTTCTAACATCGCCACTGAGATGAGATTCTTCTTCAATCCTGGAACATGCATGACTTCCTTCAATACAAAAGGTTTACCAGACTCCCTCTCAAAGGAAATGGTACCGATACCGGTCGCACTGTATCTACCATCATCGCCCATCTCGATGTGCACTCCAAGATCTTTGTCCTCCAGATCAGAGAACAAATCTCTATTTCCTGTCATGTGAAAAGACGCACCACTGTCCAAGAACCACACTGATCCCATCACACTTGAAACCAAGCATGCGATCAATGAAAAATCAAGCTCAAACTGAGAAGTTAAGGCCTCTCCCCCTGCAGATCTAGCAGCTTGCTTGTTCTTCTTCTTCTGCGGACAATTTGTGGCATAGTGTCTGTGCTAGTGACAGTGAAAACATTTCACCTTGGACATATCCTGCTTCTTGCCTTTCGCACCAGACTGAGAAGCTTTCTTGCTCTTCCCTTTCTTTGCTTTGGCAGCCAAAGCACAATTCTCTTCATCAGCTCCCTTTGAAGAAGATCCGTCCCTGGTACTCCGCCTGATCTCCTCCTGCACAAGATCTGACCATAGTCTTTCCCATCCTGGCAACTTCTCCCGACCATTGACACAGTCCTGATAGAAATGCCAACTCTTCGGAAGACCAAGGAGAGCCAAGCTCACCAAGTCCTCATCATCGACAGTAACCCCAACACTTCCCAGCTCATCTCGACACTGAGTGAACTTCGTGAGATACTTGGGAATACTGTCACCCTTCTCGCATTTGATGTTTCTGAGTTTATCTTTGAGCGCCAGCTTCCTCTGATCGCTCTTGCTTTGGAATAATTCTGTTAATGATTTCCACATCAAATATGCAGTAGCCTTTCCATGGAGGCTGGACACAATGTGATCCTTCACGCCCTCCAACAGAATCCTTCGACATTTTGCGATCTTCTTTTGCCAAGCATCAGCTTGAGTAGCATCAGTAGGCTTTGGGATATCCGTATCTATGAACTCCTTCAGCCCGTTATAATCCAATACTGCCTCCATCCTGTCCTTCCATGCAATATAGTTTGAGCTACCCTCAAGAGCATACTCCAATCGCAATCCGTTGAAAGACATTGCTGCGTTGTCACCAAGAAAACACTGCTGCAAATTCGAATTCCACCAGCAACCAAATCAACCGCCTCGGATCTAAGATTTGTGAGAACACAATATTTCTCATACAGAGATTGACTGTATGGGCATTCACCAGATATCTCACCTTCCAAAAGAACGATGAATCCAGAGGCTACCTGGCCCGATTACAGACTCTGCCTGAAGAAATAGAATGTAAACACTCCCTGAATAGTAGATCAGATGATCAACAGCTCTGATACCATGTAGAAATTTTGAATAATTTAACACATATTCAACAGAGATTATCCTGATCATGTACTATTGCGGAAAACATACACAATACATAAGCTCCTCTACGTTGATCATCAAATAGCAGCATCAATAACAATAAAACATCAAGAGCATTCACACATTAACACAGTATGTATCCCGGGGAAAGCATCTCGCTAAAAACCCCAACTATCTGTATATTAATGATTGAGTCATGTAACATTACACAGCATAATACTTCTCACAAGTATCTCCACCTCTGTTACACACAATACAGCTCAGATCTGATCTCCAAATCTCTTCCACTGCTTGCCTGCCTCCACTGCGCAATCCTGCATGAGAATACTGATGAATGAATGAAGAAAACTCGTATTTCCTTGGCTGAACCATGCAATCCTCATTGGCATTACTCAATCCATTGATTGTGCAAGATATGGTGCACAACTATAGTCACAACTGATAGCAATCTGATTCTCTACCACCTGTCCCTGTTGAACTGAACATGCACTGACATGCAACTAAGTTAACTAATGTATTCATTAGTTGTATTATGAGTTAATAACTTGTGAATTAATTAATAACTAATTCACCCAACTCATCTCTAGTCTATTTGCCAGTTAGACTAAATACAACCAGTTTAACAAAGCTAAACTGAACACAACTCCATCAACTGCACCTCCAGTCCACTAAACTCAACTCACTTGAGTTCTAACTGAAGTCCTGCATGCAAATATTAGTCATCCCATAGGTAACCACGTATTTCCTTCTGGGATCTGCATGTACCACATTTGTAGCTCATCCTGAAGTGCTCCAAGAGAATAAGACAAAGTTTATAGTCTAAATATTATTATGAGCTAATAATATTTGACTGTTCTATATTTAGACTGAGCAGTCACTCCGCTGTGATCTAAAAAATAGAAGTCCATCTATTTTTCCCAACTTGACCAATCATCCATAAACAGCAACCTGCAATCCATATACATGATCCATATGTCTAAAAATAGACATAGTCTAAAAATAGACTTGCGCCAAAAATAGCCTGCGGGCCCACTTAGTGAAGGCGACTCTTTTCACTAAGCTCCATCATCTTGTTGCAATCTCAACATTTCCAAACACAAAGGATCACCTACAAAGTCACTTTCAAACATCCATGCAAGCTCCAGGTAACACAACCACTTGTATTCTTGTTTATTCAATCAATAAAATGAAGGAGAATGCTCTCGCAATTCGCATAACCCATGAAGTCAACTCCACTAGTCTCAAACCCTTGATTGATGTAGAGAGTCAAATTGTAGACCTTGCTTGTCCTTATTCGCTTACCAACCTTTGTTTTGATCTATTTGCTAACCATGTAAAGAAAGAAGACCCTTTTAGGGTTTTCAATTTTGGTCTCTACTTCCAAATTGTACCTACTATTCACCATCTACCCGAATTTGTATCCTAGTTGGCTGAAGCATACCAAGATGACAAAAAATACTTCCTCTTTGCCTCAAGTGTTAAAATTCTGGAAATAACCCTACCCTAAATCAAAGGGTGTCAATTTTCCTTGCTTCCCCTGCATAACATTCATTCGTCGATGCCAACTTTGTTCATCACTTCGTTACACTTCCTCCTGAGGAGCAGCAATCTTTCCTGAACAAAATCCTTGCCCCCGAAGGTAAATCCCTTCCCTCTTAGAAGTGGTTCCCTATAACCCTCTTTCAAAGCCCCCGTTCAACCCATCCTGACTATAATTACCTACTTAATGGGTGAAGATGATTCATAAATAGTAAATAAATCCACCTTGGGATTTATGCGTAAGATGAAGCAACCCAATTGTTTACTTAATATCCTATTATACCTATCTACGGCCATAAGCCTTCAACTTCATTTATTCCTCCTATTTTCATTACTAATCCCTTATGTTTTACTTGTTATTGTATACTCATGTCGAGGAGTTCCAATGTTTGGATCTGATTTAAATTTAAACAAGAATGCAACAAATTATAGATATAACCTTAAACACAAAGATGCAGTAGAAATAACACTTCATTTCATTGATATCAAATACTGAAATATGCTTACAAACATAATGGAAATAAGACTAGCTCGGGCAATGGTAGCTTATCTTTGAGAAGAGATGTGGTGGCTACATGCCTCTGGAATGTGTTATAATGAGGCTCAAGGGCCTATTTATTATTGGAAAACATGAGAAAACCCTAAATGATCAAAACCCTACCCCGGGAGATGTAACGCCAAGAGTTTGTGGGCCCCATTGGGGTTAGTTAGGCAGCCAAATTCCCGGGGTCATAACTCGGTCATATTATCTATGTTTGGCGCGTATGATACCCTGTTAGAAAGGTCTCTCTGAGTACTACAAGTTTCATCACATTCCCTTTCCTATTGCTTTGGGCTTGCTATGGACCACAAAAAAACGTCGTTTAGGGGGTCAAAACTGCTCCAGAAGTTCAGGACCCAAAAAATTGCTAAAAATAGTAAATGTTGAAATAAACAAGGAAACAAATGAAACTAACTGGAGGTCTAGGTGGATAGGTGGGTGGCCACCAATATCCACCTGGATTATTCTTCCCCCCTTAGGAAGCAATGGTCCCCATTGCGTGCAAAGCCTCCATGAGGTGAGGAAATTTATTTTGAACCTAATCCCTGGTGAGCCACTCGCTTTGGTGCAGGAATTGGCCAGCTTTGACAACCCGATATAGTTGGATCTTTTGTTGGCAAGTGTTCTTAACCTGTGTCCATAATCTGATCAGTTGTGGCCTGTTCTATGTAGTTTGGATTTAACTTTGTTGGTGTGAGTTGTTCTACAATGTCTGATGTATCGAGTAATGGTAGGAAGTATGGTCAAAGGTGGTCCACATTGAACATTGGGTGCAGACCAAGAAATGTGGGAATGTTGAGCTCAAAAGAAATGTCTCCCACAGCTTTGGTAATGGTTTAAGGATGATATCAGAGTGGTCTGAGCTTTCGATGGGCTCCGATAAGGCGTTATTTTTGCAAATGTAACCAGACTTTGTCATCCATCTGAAGCTTGTGTGGCACCCGATGTTGATCATAGTGTTGCTTGTACTTGGAATTTGACTTCTCCAAGATGTCATGAACCTGCTAGCAAATGTGTTGGATGTGTTCAATAAATCTGGTCACTTTATCCACCTTAGATGATACATGTGTGGATTATGTCTGTGTAGTCGCCTGAGGCATGGTAACATCAATCGGACACAACAGTTGAAATCCTAAACCCACTTGAAAGGGACTATGACTAGTCGAGCTATGGAGAGCTCTATTATAGTTTTGTTACACATATGGAAGACTTTTATCCCAAGTTCAAGGATACTTAGAGTTGTACATCTAGAGTATGTGCATTATAATCATGTTGATGACCTTCATTTGGCCATCAGTTTGGGGATGGAAGGAAGCCAACTTGGCGATCTTGGTGTCCAATAATGTCCAAAGGCTTGACCAGAATGTGCTTAGGAACCTGTTATCCTGATCTGATATAATGGTCTATGGGATCCCAAAATGTACCCATACTCATTCAAAGAAGAGTTTGGTAGTGTCCTCTACTATGATACTCTTCTTGCAAGCTACCAATATAGCCATCTTAGAAAATTGTCCACGACCACAAATACATAGTCCTTACAATGTTTGGCAGAAGGGAGGCCAGACATATAGTCCATGGATATGGATTCCCATGGCTGGATGGGAGTAGGCAAAGGAGTGTATAGGCCTTTATTCTTGATGGATGGCTTGGAAATGGCGCAGGAAGTGCAGGATTTGATATATTTCCCAACATCTTGTTAGAGTTTGGGCCAATAGAAGTACTTCTGTAGTATAGCCACAATTTTCTCCACCCCAATGTGTCCTACGATCCAATTGTAGTGCGCCTCCCAAATCAGTTTGGCACGCTCGCTTGAAGGAACACAAATGTGGTCTAGGTAGCATAATTATGCATCTTGGAGGTGGAAAACAGGTACTTGCTTCCCATCTACTAGCATGTGGTCTATGGAGGTGAACTCTAGATCATTTTTGTATAGTTGTGGCCATCCATATGTCTCGTGACCACAAGAGTTCATAACAATAGTCAATACTACAACTGGGGGCTACGGCAGTGTGCAACATGATTGGTGTTTCCCTTTTTGTATTTAATGTTCAAGTGGAATTGTTGCAGATGTGTAAACCACTTCTGATGACAATCGTTCTGCAACCTTCCTTGTGTTTGTATAAACTTAAGAGGTTGGTGATCGCTATTGATGATCGTCTCCTTCCCCAGAATGTAGTGCTTCCACTATTGGAAAGCCTACACAATGGAATACATTTCTTTATCATAGGTGGGGTACTTCTAAATTATATCAGAAAGTGACTCACTATGATAGGCCATTAGATGCCCGTGTTGGGTGAGGACTGCACCAATAGCATAGTATGAGGCATCTGTCTCGATTTCAAATGGTTGTTGCGGGTCTGGCAGTGTGATTACCGGTGCAAAGCAGAGGTGACACTTCAACTCAATGAACGCCTTCTGTTGGGACTCGAACTAGGAAAACTTTTATTTCACCCCGCCCTTAGTAATTTGACTCAAAGGCCAACTGATATGGGAGAATCCCAACATGAACCTCCGATAAAAAATTGCAAGGCCCAAAAAGTTATGAAACTCCATTAGAGTAGTCGAGGCTCGCCAATCTCGAATGACTTAGATCTTGGTTGGGTCCACATGCACGCCACACTCATCTATGATGTACCCAAATTATTGGACCTGGTTCTTGCCAAAGGTGCATTTATCCACGTTGGCACACAGTTTGTGCTGTCGAAGGGTTTGAAGGGCCTGCAATATGTGTTGTAAGTGTTCTTCCCAACTCTTGCTGAACATGAGGATGTCGTCCAGATAAACCTCCACGAATGAGTTTGTGAAGGGCCATAAGGTGTCACCCATTAGCCTCATAAAAGTAACGGGGGCATTTGTCAACCTGAAGGGCATAACCAACCATTCAAAAAGGCCTTCCTTGGATTTAAAGGCAGTCTTCCATACATCCGTGGCCTCTATTGGAACCTAGTGATAACCAGACTTCATATCGATCTTGCTAAAATACTTGGGCCCCTTGAGTTGGTCCAATAGGTCATCAATCTGTGGGAATGGATAGCTGTTCCTGACAATGATTTTGTTTAATGCCCGATAATCAATGCAAAGCCTCTAGGTTTTGTCCTTCTTAAGTACTAGTACAATCAGGCCCCCACAAGGTGAGGAACTTGGTCGGATGTGCCCTTTCTGTAGCAACTCCTGGATTTTTCGCTTGATCTCTTCATTTTCCATAATGGAGCAGTGATATATCATCTTGTTGGGTAGAGGTGCTCCAAAGTCAAATCAATTGAATTCTTGACTTGACAATGCAAGGGTACTCCTGTGGGTGAGGAGAAGATGTCCCTGTATGTTATGAAATCAGCTCACAAAAAGATAGAAAAGATAGATGAATGCCTTAGAAATAAACCTCTTTGAGGGGGTAACCTCCTTTACATTACACAAATGAACAATTCTTGGATGATACAAATGAAAAGACCTCCTTTCTATATATAAGAGTCTAAGGGGTCATAATATAATCAAAGCCGACATAACAATAATAATGTAAGGGCACAATAATATCAATAGTGGGCTTCTATGGGCACAATAGTGACAATATGGGGACTACACGGGTACAACGATATAATAAGGGGGTTATACTAATAACAATAAGGGGTTACACTAGTAGTATAGGGGCCTAACACTGTATTCTTCCATGACCACATCCACCTGCTTCTGCTACTTGGCAGAACCCTTCCCAAGGGCCATGGATGTGGCTATGAACTTCCCCTTACTTTGAGAGAAAATTAGAAAGAAAACAAATTTCCTAGTCTGGAAGATGACCTTACTACATTGCTTAGTAGAGATCAAAGAGATAGTGGTAGGTGGGACTACCTCTAGCATCCTGTATAACTTAGTACCCAAATAAATAATGATAGACCGAGGCCTAGACTCATATACAACATGTCGCTTCCATAAGTATGGTTGTCCTAATAATACATCACAAACTTCAAGAGGAGCAACATCACATAGTACCTCATTCGTGAAGGGCTTGATGTTGTAGGGAAGGCTACACTATTAGCTAACGCAGAGATCTCATCCTTGGTGAAGCCACTTGATGATGTACGGTTATGGGTGTGTTGTAGTCGGTAGGCCCAGCCGCTTCACGACCTCTACTGGAATGAGGTTCTTTTGGCTCCCTCTGTTGACAATGGACTTCAGCAGAGAACCCTTCACCCACATCTGTGAGTGAAATAGGTGCTCCCCCTCTTCTAGATCTTCAGGCTCAATCTTTTGGATCTTGGTGGTGGCCACAGTGGCATTGGGCTCTGCATCAATGATCTGCTTCCCTTTGTCATTCCCCTTGTTGGGTCTGACTCATAGTTTGAACATGCGTCAGACTCAGAAGCCTTCATCTTGGCCACTAGTGATTGCTTGGTCCGACACTCACTTGTGTTGTGAGTGGAGCTCATATGGAACTCACACCACTTTCTCATGTCCTTCTTCATCTTTGTGGTGTTTTTCTTTGCTTACGGCTTCGGAGGGCTATCCTAGGTCACCCTGCCTTGGCTTTGCCCTTTGCTCTATGATTTGGGGGTGCCTTTCCCTTGCTTTGGGTTCACATATCCAAATTCTCGCTTTTTCTATTTAAGTTTATGCTCAATATTGACATCATATCGGTAGATCGTGCCAAGCAAGGAGATGTCTAGGAACTCCATCTCATCCTGGATGTACTTGTGTAAGCAGATGTGGTACTTGAGTACCAAATGTTTCTCAAAATCCTTCATACCCAATTTCGTGTCAAGGGTATGAAAAGCATTGGTAAACTCTGGCACGTCTTGGTCCCTTCCGTGTTGTAGTGTGGTCCGCTTTATGTATTTATCCTCTTAGCTCCTAACAGGGTAGTAATGCTCCTTGATGGCATCCTGGAACGAATCCCAAGTGGGTGAGGCCGAAAATAGTGAGGGAATAATTTCATCCTTCTGCTCACAGTAGGTTTCCCACCAGTCCTTGACGTGGGGGGTGACTTTGAGAAAAGAAAAAGTAATATTTTCTCAGCTGGAAAAATCATGAATAGAAAAATATCCTTCTAATAGATTTAACCATTTATCTACGACATCTACATCTATCTGACCCTCAAATATGGGAATGTTAAAGTTAACTTGTACCTTAAAGAGTGTGGCGCTTCCAGAGTAGCTTCTGGAAGTAGATGTGTCGCCCCTGGGTAGCCACTGAAGGATCTCGGCAAAGCTATCTATCATCACGTTCCTTTGTCGCTCGAGGGCTTCTTCGAGCAAGATTTTGATAGGATCTCCTACCCCCCATATTTCTTTTCTTCCACCATGGGACGCCATCAAGATTTGTGAGGCTGGTCTTACAAAGGTTCGACCAGTTCAAGCCCTAACTCCTTATATCCCTACCTTGTTGGGGACATGCAAAGAAAAACAGTGAATAAGCAGACCAGTCTGATACCACTGATCTAAATTTAAACAGGAACACAACAAATTATAGATATAACCATAAACACAAAGATGTGGCAGAAATAACTCTTCATTTCATTATTATCAAATACTGAAAAATGCTTACAAACAGAATGGAAATAAGACTAGCTCGAGCGACAGTAGCTTATCTCTAAGAAGAAATGTGGTGGTTACATGCCTCGAAACTGTGTTACAATGAGGCTCAAGGGCCTATTTATTATTTAAAAACACGAGAAAACCCGAAAAAAAAAAAAAAAAAAAAAAAAAAAAAAAAAAAAAAAAAAAAAAAAAACAACAAACAAAAACAAACAAACAAACAACAAAAAAACAAACAAACAAAAAAAAAAAACAAACAAACAAACAAAAAACAAAACAAAAAAACAAAACAAACAACAAAAACAAAAAAAAAAACAAAAAAAAAAAAAAACCAAAAAAACAAAAAAACAAAACCAAAAAAACAAAAAAACAAAACAAAACAAAACAAAACAAAAAAACAAAAACAAAAACAAAAACAAAAACAAAAACAAAAAAAACAAAAACAAAAACAAAAACAAAAAAAACAAAAACAAAAAACAAAACAAAAAACAAAAAACAAAAAAAAAAACTGCTAAAAATAGTAAATGTTGAAATAAACAAGGAAGCAAATGAAACTGACTGGAGGTCTAGGTGGGATAGGTGGGTGGCCACCAATATCCACCTAGATTAGGATCTCCAAGTGTTCTCTCCAAACAAATAGAAAAATTATGTCTTTGATTGGAATATCTTTGTGAGGAAGAGGCCTGGCTTAGTTGGGTATTCCCAATTTATCTCAATTTTCATAGCTATTACTTACCGTATTATTCATGGAAACCCTCCTCCCAAAATATTCCCACAACAGAAGGAGTTCCTCCAACTCAACAAAGATTCCATGATAGGGGATTGGTACCTCTATGAGGATTACCTAGAAATATGGGTTTATGGTTGGGAACTTAATCCATATCATTTTCCAGTGTTCATTCCAATGAGGGTCATTGCCCTTGGGTTCATCTAATAGATCCTCAATGTAGACCTTCTTCATTTTGTACCATCAAAGAAGGGTTACATCTTCAAAATGGGACAGCCAATAGGTCATTTTTTTGTAAACACAAGGCAAACTTTTAAAACACTTGAAGCCTTACTAGAATCCATGGAGCTAGAAAAGGGTGACACTTGGCACTACAATCCCCAAGGCGTACTTGCCTGAAGGAGATGAAAAATTAAAGATTTGACTTACATGCATGACCCTAAGCCTGAAATTGAATGGAAATCTAACTTTGACTCATGGCCTCTTAATACATATATGGAGATCGATTCCTCATTCAGTATGGAAAAGCATCAAAGAAGGTTGTTGACTCAACAGGGGGTGTTGATACAATGGAAGATCAAATAAATAAAAAGGCTAGGGTTCAAGATCCAAAAGAAGAAGAAGAAGAGGACTAAGTAGGCATACAGTTAGAGAAACCTATTTTAGATCACCCAGGCTTTCAGATCAACCTGGAGAACCCACCAACAAACACTACTTCACCAACAGTTGAACTAGCCATTCTAGATCCTGAAGATAGTGTTGTTGTCGCAGGACCTAGTTGGCCCCTAGGAAGGGCCATTAATGAGAGCAATAAAAAGATCAAAGAGAGATTGCAGAGAAAAATGGCTTCCCAATCTACTCCTCATCACACCGATTATTTTTAGCCATGGACTTTGATGAGCCTCTTGATTACTACATTTTGACACTCTCCCTTACCTATTTTTCCTTTCCTTGACCATCATCATCAACTCAATAGGCATCAAACTACAAGGTTTTTGACATGGTAAGGTATTTAATTGTCTTATCTTTCATATTTCATAATGTTCCTTATTATTGAGTTAATATTTGTATTAGCTATCAAATTCGCACGATTCTACAACTTTTAATGTTTTTGTAGTCGATTCTGTTATCACTAAAAAAAAAAAAAAAAACTGACAATTTGTATGGTTTCAAAGTTGTAAGTCAGTCTTGGTCAAGTCATTTATATTATTTTTTTTAGGGAGTCTAAAACATAGGAAAGTGTCTTGTTTCCATTGTTAAATAAGGTCAACAATCTTGTTTTTAACTACCATTATTCCCATATTTGTTCATAGGTGTCATGTGTTAAGACCGTTTTAAAGTTGGCATGCGCTATGAACTCAACTAGGAGTTTTCATAGCGCAAACTCATAATAATACACTATGTGCACTACGAAAACAGGGATTCGTGACTAGGAGATTTCGTAGCGCAAAACTCATAATTTGCACTGGCTGCGCTACGAAATCTGGGATTCGTGGAAGATCTTGTCTAATTGTCTTTTCCATCAAAATCTGTTAATGTTTCATCACCATGTGTCAGTCCTTGAACCATGCCTATCACATGCAACCATTCATTCTCATCATTAGATTCGTAAGATGTCTTTTACACATTATTTAAAATTTAAAAAAAGTGAGGTGAGGTGAGTTAGTCTTGGTTTTTCCCATGTTCCTTTCATGCATAAGAAGAAAATTGACCAGCTTAAGGACAACACTCATCAAAACTTTTTGAAAGCTCAAGCGAGGTAGTTCTCAGTTTCAAATTCAAGCGAGGTAGTGTTCAAACCAATAAAGTGCAGGTTTATCTTCAAGATTTTTTGTAGGGATTTCATAGACATGTCTGAAGAAAGGAAGAATCACATATCAGGTCGGTGTCTTAGAGCTGAGCCTGAAGGTTTAGATGCGCTCATGAGAAGCAAAGAGATTGAACATGCATTCAAATAGGTAGGATGTTGGAGATTCTGCGAAAAACTTCAAGGTGGTCACATTCAAGTAATCAAAGATTTTGCTTTCAATTTCATTGGTTTGAATTCAAAAGTTGGAGTGCTAGAAATTCCAATTTCTCCAGAGGTCATATCTGCAATCACCGAGATACCAAGAGGTCGAGAAAGATGGCTCAAGAACTTTAAATTCAAAATGGCACCTTGCCAAGAATTTTTGAAGCCAGAATTCATAGGCTTGGACTTAACCAAATCTGTGCCCGGAAGCTATGTAAAGGATTCATATGCCAACCTGCTAACATGCATCCAAAGATATTTTACATGTGAGGGGAGATACCATAAGGTGTACTTTTACCATTTCAATCTCCTCTTACATTTCACTGGAAAGATATCTCTTGATTTACCTTTTTATCTGTTTCAAAGCTTAGGAAAAATGTATGATAAGGTTCAATTGAAGAAAGAAGCTTGTGAAACCTCCTATTTCCATCATGGGTTGATCAAGTTGATAGTTTTACATGAGCTTCAGAAGATTGGAAGAGAATGGTTTGCTTTCTTGTTTATGACAAGCTTTAAAACTGAAACAAGACTTAGCCCTAAGGCTAAGGAGTTTTCTTCACCAGTAGTAAGTCATCAGGAGGAAACAAGATCAAGAAGATTTGTAAAATTGAAAGCCAGAAAGCAGGTGAAGGAGCCTATGAGACCGCTAGTAGTCCAAGAAAACCCTCAAAAGTCACAGAGGAAAAATTTTCAGATCAATGAGGTGGTACAAGAGCAGTCTGTTGATAAAATTGTCCAAAGAAGAGTAACAAGAAGTCAATTAGCCAAGGAGAAGGGGAAGACCGTGATTGTCGATGAAAGCCTAGCTTCAAAGGGAAGTTTGAATGATCTGCTCCAGGCCATCGACATAGAAGAGACTCCTCTGGTCCAAGCAGAGCTACTTGAAGCCAGCAAGAACAAAACCAAAAGAGTTAAATCTTCCAAAAAGCTTAAATTTGATGACTAGGTCTTAGAGTTTGTGTTCAAGCCGAGAAGACCTGAGACAAGGCATTCAAGAAGGATACAAGAGGCATAGCCAAAATCAAGTGAGACAGGGGAGGTAGCAAAATTACATGAATAACCTATGGTTCCATCAAAAACATCATCACAACTGCACAAAGATGACAGAGGTAAGGCAGTTATCACTCAGCAGGAGGAATGTGGTTTTGAAGCGGTAAAAAATAAATTGAAGCTTGCCAATCTTGAGATTGCCAAACTTAGGAAAAACCAAGCAAACATGCAGTTAAGGAAGCCAATTTCAACATAATGGAGGCTCTGTGGGAAGATAAAACAGTTTCAATACCTGAAGTAGTTAATTGTCATGCTCAATATTTCACTTGGACGGTCCCTGTAATAAAAGAGGCAAGATATATCAGAAGGGTCAATGAAAAATTGAGAACTGGAATTCAAATGATGCAAAGACATATTGAAGATTTTAAGATTCAGCTGAATGAACCAGAAGAACAGCCTCAGCATAAATGAACTTGACAGTAAGTAAAGAAATTTTGACACAAAACTTACTTTCAAGATTGAAGATTATTTTTTGATGGACAATGTCAGTTTGGTTGGCTCATTAGCATATGGAGAAGTCATTAAAAATCCCAAGAAAGACAAAAAATTTTGTTTTTTATTCACACAGCAGTTTCGTAGAGCGCTACCAAACTACCAAAAATGACATATAATGCACAGTAGTTTCGTAGCGCGCTACGAAACTGTTGAAGCTGCCAGTTTTTCTTTTTGAATCAATTTTGAAATGAAAGGGGGGAACCATTATGAAATGATGCTGATGTAGAAAACACGAAAGGGCCACCTCAAAAGTTTTGAATGCTAAGCAAAGGAAAATTCAAAGAATGAGAGGCATT
Source organism: Pinus taeda (assembly GCA_000404065.3). Lineage (NCBI taxonomy): Eukaryota > Viridiplantae > Streptophyta > Pinopsida > Pinales > Pinaceae > Pinus > Pinus taeda. The sequence continues at coordinate 65,569 of APFE030671549.1, read as the reverse complement.
TAATATCTCCAAAACTTTGCGCTACGAAAACAGCAGTCATTTCATAGCTCAGATAGTTGTCATGCTTCAACCAACATCTAAGGGGTTTTGTCTTAGCATGAGTATATGAGCAGGACCTTTAATCTAATTCAAGGCATCACATATTATTAAAAGGATAAGATGGTTAGCAGAGTTCGAGGAACCACTTTGGAGACTAAAGTAGAAAAAACAAGGGCAGTTTTCCTAGTATCCAGGGACAGTTAAAGGACAAGCAATCAAAGGCCAGCATGAAGCTTAAATTCATCACTCAAGCCAAAGATGAAGAGGGATAGATGTCAAAGAACGAGTTTGTTTTGATAGCTAATATTGTTACCAGCATAGATAAGGAGTTACACTCCTAGTCAAATTAGGTCTCTCAAATTGTTAGTTTACAATCAGTTGTAATTAATAGTTTGTTTAAAGTTAAATAGGTGTCAGGTCTAGAGAAATTCGAATTGCCCTCTTGCTGGAGGAAGGAATTCAAGCTTGTAAGGAAACTCTATATATGAGAAGAGTTGTAATGCACCAAGGGTTGGAAATTTTCAAAGAAAACACTCATATTGTGTCATTGTAGAAGATTATGTTTTTATGAATACAGACTTTGGCTTTACTTCTCAGGATTCAAAAAGAGTTCAATGGTGGCTTGTTTTATGTTTGTCCTCACTTCCTAATTTGCAGTAGTATGAATGTATGATACTTAGAACTCATTGGCTATGCTCTAACTTCCTTCATGCATTTGTAGACTAGGTTTCCTACATGTTTCTATGTGTTAAATGATATATTGAATTTTTGATGCCCTCACTTCCATGTTCAACTAATGTTGTTGTCATACTAAGCATTTTCTGACTCCATAAGCCCAATGGTTGTTTATTGATTGTATTTCAACCATTTACACTCCTTCATTTGTTTCATAGAGTTAGCCATCTAATCCATTATCAAAATCTTTAACCTTGTGAGAGATCCCTCTCAGGTTGAGGAGGCTAAGCCTTAGCCAAAAGTTGGTTTGAAATAGTTACTCAAGGTCTACCTAACCAGCAACTTGTCATGGTTAGGTTTTGTGATAACAGATTCCATGGTTTACCAGGATCGGAGGTGCTAGCTAAAAGGAGAAAGATATGGACAGGTGGAGATTTCTCCCTTTAACGATTTCCTCCTATTCATCTAAACCAAATCATCAAAAGGATCATTCGATTACGTGGTCAAACGGTAAAATCAACTCGATTGTTGAACAGGTGAGCGAGAGTCTGAAATTCCTACGCTTCACGATTTTATTTTCCAAATAGAAAATTGTGAGCAACGATATCTCGATAGTTGTTAGAAGCTTAATTTAGAAATCTATTAACTAAGCTAGGCGTAAAAGCCTTGAATAGTTATTGACATGGGCATTTATAAATATCATGTAGAAAACATGAACAGAAGGTTGATTTTTATGTATGTGATAGTAATGTTTTAAGACTTTGTTTTTTCTCTATTAATGAAGAAAATCCCTTGAAGTTTTGATGCGTAGCTGACTATTCGATTGAAATTATATCACCGCCTATTTGTGGAGGGCCAATGCAAACAGTGAAGGTTTTGCATATTTCATATCTTTCTTTTATCATTTGTTGTAGTTTTTTACATGTAGTATTGATTTCAATCAAATAGCGATAGCAAGATTTCATCAATCATTCCTTTTTCAAGTTGATTTATAGTGATGTTAATCGTAGTATAATCGCTTTCCATAAATTTCTTTATAGTTTCATTTCAAAGCATGTGTGATTTATTTATGGTTTTCATTCAAAGCATTCAATTTCAGAGTATTAGTGATTTTGTTGTAGTTTCATTTCAGAACCTTTAATTTCAGAGTATGAGTGATTGATAAAGATATATGTGTGGTTTTTATTTTAAATAGAAGTTAATATAATTTTTGGTTTTTATGCAAAGGATTTTTAGAATGTTAGGTGAATGATTTTGCTTTTAGATTAAATTTGTGTTGCAATAGATCAGTTAAGCTTTCTTAATGAGATAGTGTGAGTTTGCTTTAAGTTTCATTTTGCAAGTGTGAAGAGCATTTTATATTTCATTACAAAGGAGTAGGAATATTTAATTTGTAAAATTCGTTTTCTTTGTAGAGTAAGATAGGAATAAAAAACATCCTTAGGAGTAATTTTCAGTAACTCAATCATGCACATTAATAATCTGATTTAATAAATAGGACTTCTAGCATATATAGTGCACTTGCACTTCACAAGTTTACCAACTCCGGTCGATAATTCATGTAACAATTTAAGACAATTAAATTGGAAAACAGTTTGTTGTCATTGTCGGGGAAGTGTAAATAGAAGTTTTAGTCTTTTTCATTTTGAAAAGAAAAAAATTAAAAATAATAATAATAATAATAATAAAAACAACAAAGACAAAAACATGATATTCATAGGATAAGAAACCCTAGGGGTAGATTTGTAGGTAGAGGAAAGAATTTAATTCCAACAACATCACTCACCCCACCATGACCTCATAGTGCCACACCACCCACACAAACTCGAATTCCATCCATAGTAGGCAAACACAAACTCCCTGAGGTATTAAGATCCGAAATCCAAACTAGAGATTCACCAATTTCATCAACATAAGCCATAATATAAGAAGAGGATCCAATATCTCCAACAATGGGAGTAATTTTCCTATCTTCAATTGGAGAACAATTTCTAGCTCAAGAGCTAGAAGTTCCTGCTGAAGAAGAGGAAGAAGAAGCCTATTTTAAACCATTGGGAGAAGAACCAAAGGAACTAGAGAAAGTTGAAAACCCAATTTTGGAACCATAACCCTATATTAGTTCTGAAGAATCTACAATTGCTCGAGAAGGGGAAGGAGAGGTACATAATTTGAATGGTGAAAAACCTAGGATTAGAGGAGGACGAGGAGGAAATAGGGGAGGTGGAAGAGGTGGAGGAAGAGGAAGAGGGAGAGGAGAAGATATAAATCTAGAACCCTTCCTATCCTCGATAAAGATACAACTGTGACAATGAAAAATATATCACCCTCTATCCTTCCAAACTTTCATGGACTGAGTGAAGATCCAGAAACATTTCTCTTTGAATTTGAAGTCTTGTGTAGATCATATGATTATCTGCATGATGCTCAAAATTTGAAATTATTCTCTGCAACCCTTAAAGATGCAACATTAAAATGGTTTATGAGTTTAGGAATAAACTCCATAAGAACATAGGAACAAATGAAAACTACATTCTTAGAAAAATATAAGGACTATTGTATGCCCCATGATATTAAGGATGAAGTCTTTAAAATGGTACAGAAAGAAGATGAAAATCTTGAAGACTTCGTTGAAATATTTGCTTATAATGTTAAAAGGGAAAAAATGAATAATCTAGATGAGGAAACTTTGAAAGTTATCTTATTGAAATCCATTAGAGATGAGTGGGTTGATCTTCTCAACCTAATGGGTAAGGGAGACATTTCTCAATTGTCACTTGGAGAAATTTGTGAGTTATGCATACACATTTCAAGAGGCAAAGCAAGAACCGGGAAAAATCCAAGAGATCTTATTTTATCAAGGATTAATAAATTTGTAGCTGGGACAGTAAGTAGAGCATAATTTTTTTTTTCTATGCAAAGGCTAAACTATTTTATATTAAAGAAAAAGGAAAAAATATATACAAGAGGTCTCAACCCCTGAGAGTGCCTTTGAGGTCTGCAACTCTCTGTCAAACTATAATCAAAAATCTCAGTTCCATTGAGGTTGTTGCCTCTTACAAAAAATTGTATCACAAGCAGAAAAACATAAGCCAGAAGATTCATTACATGACAAAACTGTCTGAAAACTGGAGAATTCAAGGATGAAGGAGAGATGTTTGCTGAAGGGGGCTTCAGCAACTGAACTGGTGCACCCAGGACTGAACCGGCAGACACTTCCCCAACCAAAATCTTGACCAACCGAAAGAGACCATGCCATCTATACCACCAGCGAATGAGACCATGCCTGCTGGCCCGCATTGAACTATACCATGCTGCTATCGAAACTGAACAGTCATCGTAATTGAACAGGCAATCAACCAGAAAAGAGACATACCTCCAAAAAAGAGCAGGGGACTGCATATTATTTGGCGTTTTCAGAACTTGGCAAGTTAAATGCGTCCAGGGGCTCCCATGAGATCTCCATACCGACCGGGACGTCCTCCAGTTTCATACCTGGCGGCAGTCGAGGGTACAGAGTGTTGGCGTAATAAAAGTCCGACAACTCAGGCTGGCTTTGAGGCTGAGGCAAGGTTGGTTTGGGCTCCACCTATTCCTAGAGGCCCGTTTCTTGTTCTTGAACTTGAACAGGCTCTTTTGAGTCCAAAATGCTTACAATTTCCTCCAGCGCCTCGGCCTGTTCTTCAGTAGGTGCAGGGGAGCTCTCATCTACCAGTTTACTCCGGGAGGATGGGGAGTAAGAACTGTCCTTCCTCCCCTTGCTAGGCGAAGAATTAGGAGAGTTCTCAGCCGATTGATCCTTCGAGGAAGCTTTTTCCGCATCTTCCTCCTCAAAAATTACTGTGATTAAAGCGGAAATGAACGGCTTGTTGATTCGACGGCGATATCGAAACTTGACTGTTTGAACCGTATTGCTTAGAGAATTCCCCGAATCTTCTGAGCTGTTCGAGGCAGGAGAAACACGAGCTAGCGGAGAAACTCTGCGAGGGCTATGAGTTCCTCTTCCGCCAGCACCACCTCGTTGGCCCTGATGCCTTCCCCGTCGAGGGGTACCTCTGTACCGAGGGGCCATAGGAATTATGTTGGTTCTTGCTAGAAGATTAACCGAAAGAAATTTCCCAAAAGACAAATGATACCTGAATGGTTTCGAGAGCGAGAACCAGGCAGTTCCATGAGTGAAAGTGCTGGTGTCTGCCGCCTGAAACCAAATGAATCTGCAACTGCAAGGCACCCCTGAGTGCACCGCTTCGCCTACTCTATCACTCAATTGCAAAGGAGCCAAGAGCATCGGCACTTGGCACAAATCAGGCCTGAACCTTATCCTCTCCCTCACATCAAACTGCCTGAACTGAACCAGGTTGTATAATGGCGGGTTTACCATCTCCATCGATATATTACTGCGTCTCATTCCTTGCAATCGATGTAGCATTGAATTGCTATTAATGGCCTTCATTCCCCGGCGGCTCACAATGAATGCACTAAATAACTCTGTGCGCGTCCACGGATAGACACAGCTGCCCGTTGTCCTCTTCCGCGTGGCAGCCTATGATCCTGATGGCTTTCCTTTTGGACACCCGCATCCGGGTCAGTAAGTAGAGCATAATTGGGAAAGTTTCTTGATAATTTTAAAACATATATTTTAGGGAGTCTTAGTGAACAAATTGACTCCCTTAAAATACAAAACAAGCAAAAATCTGAAAATGTTGCATTGTCCATTTTTTCCCTAAGTGCAAAAAGAAACATGCCTTGAGAGAATGTCCTCTTGATTTAAAAAGTCTAGAAACTTGTGTTATATGTGCATAAAATCATGATACAAAAGAATGTCCCTCAATACCAGGTCTTAAAGTTGTCTATCAAGAAGAAGGAGTACCAAATCAGGCTTCTTTGTTTTATTGCTAAAAGACCCTAGCAAAATCCACAGCCAAATACAACTCAACGTTTTAACGCTCAACCATTTTCACTATCATCACAAAGTGATTAGATTTCCCCAATGCCTTGGCAATCTTGACCACAACCTTGGTCACAAGGATGGAAAAATCCTTATGGAAAGTCCCCTCAATACCCTCAATATCCTCAATTTCAACAATCATATCCTACTTTTTCTCCACAATATTATCCGCAGCTTGTTCAAGAAACTCAACCCCACAATTTGAATCCACAACTTTCATTACCATTTCCTCAAAGACCAAACCAATTTTCTTCCCAACCACTTCCAAATCCAAACAATAATGAAAACTCACAACTTGTTTACAATATGGAAGGACAAAATTCCAAAACTTACATGATAACTCCACTAGATCTAAACAATGTTCAACTTAGACCTGGTAGAATATTAGAGAAAAAGTCCCCATCAATTGTTATTCAGGAAAGTGAAAAAGAAAATATCTTTGAAAAATAAAAAAACTCAAAAACAACTTAGTCCAACACATTCAAATAATTCAACTCCTATTATGGAACAACCTTCAATATCTGTTTCAAAACCACCTTTTCCTAAGAGATTAAAAATTGATGAAGGGGTAGAGAAACATATTTTATTGCTTGATTATGACATGTTAGGTGAACTGAAGAATTTTTGCATAAAAATACCTTTGCTACAAGCGATTAAGGAAATACCAATTCTTGCAAAGACAATTAGGGAATTGAGAATAAAAAGACCAAGAAGAAAAAGAAAAGAAGTCAAAAGAATCCAACTAGTTGGAAACATTACAGATATCATGATGGGTAAGACAACAATTCAAAAATATATTGATCCAGGAAGTTCCATTTTGAAAACACACATCAATGGTGTAGAGACCCCAAATACATTGATTGATCTAGGAGAAACTATAAATATCATGAGTAAACAAACTATGAATCAATTAAAACTTTCTAATCTTCAATATACACCGACATTGTTACAATTGGCAAATAGAGTTGTAATTAAACTTGATGGTGTATTAGAAGATATATATGTATCCTTAGATTCTTGGGAATCCCCTGTCGATTTTATGATTTTGATGCCCAAGAATAACTTAGGAGGACATCCATTGATTCTAGGAAGACCATGGCCAGCTACAGTCGATGCTTTTATAAGTTGTAGATTTGGTGATATGTTTATTTTTTATGGGAGCTCAACAAAGAAATTCACACTGTATCCACCTACAAAAGCAACAATAGAAGTTGAAAATGAAGAATGGATAAAGGATGACAATGATATAAGACCAAAATTTGCTACTTCACAAATAGATGAGGAAGATCAAATTTTGAATTTAATGGAAAATAATAAATCTTCATCATATTGTGAATCTAGTCAGAGTTTTCAAGAACAATGCAACATTAAATATTTATCATCTCGTCAACTATCCTTGCATTCTATGGAAAATTTTGGAAATTACAATTGAAATCTTTCAAGAAAAAACTCTGAATATCAATAATAATTTGGAAGAATTTCAAAAGAAAGAATTAATAAATACGTTACAAGAACATTCATCTTCCTATACATGGGAATATACTGGCATGAAAGGAATTGATCCTAATACTTGTATACATAATATCTACATTGAAGTAAATTCCAAACCAATTCAACAACCTCAAAGAAGAATGAATCCAAATCTAAGGTAAATTGTTAAGGAGGAACTAAAAAAATTGTTGAATGTCAATTTCATCTATCCAATATCATACAGTCAGTGGGTTTCACCCTTAGTAATTGTTCCTAAAAATAATGGAAAATGGAGAGTATGTATTGACTATAGGGAATTGAATAAATCCACTTTAAAATATCACTTTCCACTTCCTTTCATAGATCAGGTTTTAAATACATTTGCAGGAAAGAAATATTTTTCATTCTTAGATGGTTTTAGTGGGTATAATCAAATCCAAGTAGCCCCAGAAGACCAAGATAAAACTACCCTTACTTGCCCACGGGGAACTTATGCTTACCGAGTACTTCCTTTTGGATTATGTAATGCACCTGCAACATTCCAAAGAGAAGGATTAGGCATTTTCTCTTATCTACTTCATGATTGTGTGGAAGTGTATATGGATGATTTTACAGTTTATGGAAATTCTTTTGAAGAAGCTCTTAAAAATTTGGAAAAAGTTCTCATTAGATGTAAAGAGGAAAATCTCTCATTAAGCCATGAAAAATGTTTTATGATGTTTACTAAGGGAATTTTTTTAGGACACCATATTTCAGGAAATGGAATTAGAGTGGACACATCTAAAGTAGAATTTATTTCTAAATTATCAATTCCAACTCGTCAATGATATGTTAGAAGTTTTCTTGGTTTCACTGGTTACTATAGAAGATTCATAGAAAACTTTACAAAAATTGCATCTCCTCTTTTCAAACTGCTCACAAAAGACTGTGAATTCAATTGGAATTCTGATTTCCAAAAGGCCTTTGAAACATTAAAGGAGAAAATCTTTGAAGCACCCATTCTTAGAGGACCAAACTGGAAACTACATTTTCACATTTCAATTGATGCTTCAGACACAGCTTTAGGAGTTGTACTAAGACAAAAGGATCTAACTCCTTATGCCATTTATTACACCAGTAAAAATTTGACTCCTGCAAAGTTAAATTACACTGTAACAAAAAAGGAGTTTTTAGTTGTTGTCCATGCCAACAATAAATTCAAACATTACATTACTGGCTATGAAACTTTTGTACATACAGATCATTCTGCAATTAGGTACTTAATGAATAAATCTATCACTAATGGCATGATTACAAGATGGTTGTACAATTGTTACAAGAGTTTAACATCACTATTTTGGATCAACCTGGGAAACAAAATACAGTTGCTGACTTTTTGTCTAGGATTCAAAATGATAATAATGATGTACCTGTAGAATACAATTTCCCATATGAATATCTTTTTGCAGTATTTACTAAATCACCTTGGTTTGCAGTTATTGCTAATTATTTGGATACAGGGAAGTTACCATCATATTTATCTCCTAGAGAAAAAAGGAAGGTAATTCAAATTAGTGCATCTTATTCATGGATAAATGAAGAATTATAAAACAAGGCCAAATCTAATCATCCGAAGGTGTGTTAGAGAAGATGAAGTACCAGAGATATTAAAAGCTTTTCATGATGATCCATGTGGAGGACACTTCGCTGACAAAATAAATTCCTACAAAGTCCTTCTCTTAGGATACTATCGGCCTTCCCTTTTTAAGGATGCCAAGGAGTATGTCAAGAGATGTGATAGTTGACAAAGGATGGGGAAACTTGTTCCCTCTAATGAAATGCCTCTATAGCCTCAGGTACTTATTGAGCCTTTTGAAAAATGGGCTCTGGATTTTGTTGGTAAAATCAATCCACCATCGAGATAGAATAGGTACATTCTAGTTTGCACTGATTATGTTACGAAATGGGTCGAGGCTACAGCACTTCCTTTTGCTACTGAAAATGTTGTAGCTTCATTTCTTTTCGAGGATATCTTTACTGGTTTTGGTGTCCCAAGGGAAATTGTAACAAATCAAGGTACTCAATTCACATCCAAGTTGGTACAAAAGATAATGGAGTACAAAATCAAATATCATAAGTCCACTCCATACCATCCACAAGCAAATGGACAAGTGGAGTCTGCCACTAAAGTAATTGAAGCAATTCTCACCAAAATTGTGCATCTGCATAGAAGATATTGGGCAGAAAAGCTTCCAGAATCTTTATGTGCCTACCATACCACATGGAGAAACACTATAGGGCATACTCCCTATGAACTTGTTATGGGAAGCAAGTCCTTTTTCCTATTGAGTTTCAAGTAAAAACTTTCAAGACATCAATTAAATTGGGTCTTGATCTTTCAGAGGCACAAAAACAAAGAATGTAGCAGCTAAGTGAACTTGATGAGATAAGACAAGATGTAATTCAAAGAACCAATCTAGTTCAACAACATAAATCTAGATGGAATGACAAATATATCAAAGAAAGAAAGTTCCAGTCAGGATATTTGGCATTACTTTTTTATTCAAAGTTCAAAGATTTTCAAGGGAAATTTCAAACTCATTGGCTTGGGCCAGATGAGATTGAAATAGTATTTGATAATGGTGCAATTAGGATAAGAATTATATAGAAGAAAGGACCACCTTTCTTATGAATGGTCATCGATTAAGAATCTATCATAATCCATTGACAAATGAGGAGTTTATCAAACATTTGCAAGACAACACTAATTTCCAGTTGGTTAAGAAGGATTTCCCTTCTCCTCCAACTTGACTCATAAGCCATTTTCTTTTCTAAAATAATAATAATAATAATGAAATATAATAAAATTTGTATAAACATGAAAACCAACAATGTTTGCGTGTTTATACAGAAAATTTAGGGTGAAAACCAAGTGATTTTGGCATCCTAAATTTTCTTTCCCATTCTCATTTTATTTCTATCCCTCTTTTTCTTTCTAGAATAAAATAGCTACAGAATTGCTAAGAATCTGCAGCTTTGACATAATTCTGCAGTTGATGTTTGACAAGGGCTACTAATTAGAGAAATTGAAGAAATGATCAAATCCATCCTCGGAAGCACCTGAAGGCAATACAAAAAAAAGAGAAATCAAAGGTTAGAATAATCAATTCGAAAGGTATGCAAATATTTTATTTAATAATAAGGGTCAAAACATTAGTGTATGAACTATATCGACATTACACCGTCGATTCAGAAACCATCATTGCTAAAAGTGAGATGAAAATATCTTGTAATATCAAATAAAAATTCGTAAATCACCCATTAATCCCTCATGATTACACAACACTCGTCTCAAATTCTGAATTCATTATTGAAATCGCCCAACTCGCATCCATTCACACCCTAACGGTCACTTCACTTGTTTTTCCCCTCGCTCTCGTTTATAATCTCACCGAAGCCATTATCCTGAAACCCTGACTCATACCCTGTCAAGAAGAAAATTCTGAGTTAAAACTTCTCAACCATGGGCATCATAGTAAGAATAGAAGAAAATGGAAGATAACTCATGGAAGGATATCCGCATGTGAAGGAAATGATGCAGAAAGCACAGTGGCTAGAGTTTGTGGAAAATTTTGATGGTTTTAACAAGGAAGTAACCAACTCATTTGCCATAGATTTTGATGGCATAAAGGTTGAAATTGGAGACATCAAGTTTGCGGTGACGAAATCTCTTATTGCTGAAGTGATAGGACTGTCAAGAGTCGAAGAGAAATGGTTTTAGAACATGGGCATTGAAGGAGAAAAATGGAAGACTTTATTGAAAAACTCGGGAATGGATATCACTATTTTTAAGAAAGAAATTCCCAGTACATCACTTTAAGGGTAAATGGAGAAATATGTTGCTAGTAATTCAAAAATTTGTGACATGTGAAGGAAGATTTGGTTGTATGTTATTTTACCACATTGGTTTGATGATGCATTTTCTCGAAGAGAATGAAATTAATCTTCCTTATTTATGTTAAATAGCTTAAGGAAAATGTCTAGGAATGTTCAGAAAAGGATTCAATTCATAGAAAGCACCATGTATCATCATGGCCTTATAAAAATACTCATTGAATTTCATCTTGAAAGACTAGGAGACAATTGGGATAGATTCCCAGTTAGAAATCATTTTAATAAGGAGAATCAAGAGCCACCTAATAGCAGCAAAGAAAAAAGAGGAAGGAAGAGAATAACTGAGAATCCTATTAAAAACTTACCTCAACAACAACTACAAGAGCAATCAGAAGACGAGACTCTTATTGCAAAAAATTTAGGAAGCCTTAAAAGACAATCTATTAGAAGAAAGAAAGCCAGTAAAAAGGAAGAAAACACATCCAAGAAAACAGAGGAAGCCAAAACATAGAAGAAAATAGTTAAAACTAAAAACCCTCTTCCATCAAATATAATAAGAACCACTAGGCTTAATCAAAAACAATCTCAATAATCTACAGATGTTGTTAATTTGGAGGAAGAAGAGAAAATGGAATTTTCGTCACCTACTATCATCTCACATGTTCATAGCCCATGCCGAAGAACACCAGAAATAGGTCCAGTACAACAAGAAACCTATGACTACATTGAGTCCCTGGAGAGGAGAGTTGCAGAAAAAGGCATCTTGTTCTACAATCCATGAAAACAAAATATAGTCTAACAGTCCACAAGAACCTCCACTCGTAAAAACTCTGAAACAAGAAGTCTTTGAGTTGGAAACATTGAATAGACATTTGAAGAAAGAACATGAGACATTAAAGATGCAGAATGAGATACAAAGGAATGATAATGATTACATTCTTCTACATATGGGCTTATGGTATGAAAAGAACAAAAAGTTAAATAAAATGAATGAATCTCTAAAAAGGAAGGTCGTGATTCTAAAATGCAGGATTTCGATGAAGAATCCCAGAATGACAGTTGCAAAAAAGAAGATAACAAGGAAAAACTTGGATGTTCTGGTCCAAGTTTCTGAAAGAGAGAAGTGATAGAGAAAGACTTCCAGTTTTGAATTTGCATGAAGACATGCAATGGCCTTCATGTGGGAGAATGTTGAGCCTCATGATTGCTTCATTTTGACACACTCCCTTACCTATTTTTCGTTTCCTTCACCATCATCATCAACTCAATAGGCATAAAACTACAAGGTTTTTGACATGGTATAGTATTTAATTGTCTTATCTTTCATATTTCATAATGTTCCTTATTATTGAGTTAATATTTGTATTAGCTACCGAATTCGCATGATTTTGCAGCTAATCTATGTTTCTATAGCCGATTCCATGGTTTAAGCGGATCGGAGGTGCCAGCTAAAAGGAGAAAGGTATGGACAGGTGGAGATTTATCCCTTTAACAATTTCCTCCTATTCATCAAAACCAAATCATCAAAAGGATTGTTCGATTACATAGTCAAAGGGTAAAGTCAACTCTGTTGCTGAATAGGTGAGCGAGAGTTTGAAATTCCTACGCTTCACGATTTGCTTTGCCAAATAGAAAATAATGAGCAACGATATCTTGATAGTTGTTAAAAGCTTAATTTAGAACTTTTTGAGCTAAGGTAAGCGTAAAAGCCTCAAACAGTTATTGACATGGGCTTTTATAAATATCGTGCAGCACACATGAGCATAAGGTTAATTTTTATGTATGCAACAGTCATGTTTTAAGACTTTGTTTTTACTCTATTAATGAATAAAGTCCCTTGAAGTTTTGATGTGTAGCTGACTGTTCTATTGAAATTATATGACCACCTATTTTTGGAGGGCTCCTGCAAACAGTGAAGGTTTTGCATCTTTCATATCTTTCTTTTATCATTTGTTGTAGTTATTTACATGTTGTAGTAATGGTTTCAATCAGATAGTGATAGCAACATTTCATCAATCGTTCCTTTTTCCAGTTGATTTATAATGATGCTAATGGTATTATAATTGATTTCCATAGATTTCTTTATAGTTTCACTTTACAGTATTTCATTTCAAAGCATTCAATTTTAGAGTATGAGTGATTTTGTTGTAGTTTCATTTCAGAACCTTTAATTGCAGAGTATGGGTGATTGATAATGATAGATGTGTGGTTTTTATTTTAAATAGAAGTTAATTTCATTTTTTGTTTTTATGCAAAGGATTGTTAGAATGTTAGATGAATGATTCTATTTTTAGATTAAATTTGTGTTGCAATATATTAGTTAAGTTTTCTTAACGAGATAGTGTGAGTTTGCTTTAAGTTTCATTTTGCAAGTGGGAAGAGCATTTTTTATTTCATTAGAAAGGAGTAGGAATATTTAATATGTTAAATTCATTTATTTGTAGAGTAAGATAGGAATGAAAAACATCCTTAGGAGTAATTTTCAATAACTCAATTGTGCACATTAATAATTTGATTTAATAAAAAGGACTTCTAGCATATATAGTGCACTTGCACTTCACAAGTTTACCAACTCCAGTCGATAATTCATGTAATAATTTAAGACAATTAAATTGACAAACAAACTTAGAGAAGGATGAAATTAATTTTTCACTATATCATCCATTAGTACAGATCTCTCCTGAAGGACCTCAGTTCAATACCTTGGATGTATCCCTGAATTTGGCAAGTGTCTTTCTCTTAGACCAAGTCAACCTACATAAGCAGGTTGGGGAGATGTTATATGATGACTTGGGTAAAAACCTTATGACTACCAATAGAGCAGAGACATACATAGCAAAGGTCTCCAATAAAACAAAAGTAGAAAAGGCCAACTCAAGAGCTATTTATCTATAAAAAGAGTCTTATAAGGATTTTATTATCAATTTAGGTGTAAACCCAGATGACAGATCAGCAATAGAGGTCGTCCTACAAGCAACCCAAAAGGAAAACCAGGGGTTAAGGCACATACTAAAGATACCCGGCAATGAAAATGTTCAAACACCAGAGTTGGTACAAGTGGAAAGGGAGAAAGAGCAGCTGACAAAGGATTTGACAGATAGTAAAGAAAATGTATTGACTTTGGAACAATCTGTGGTCAAGTTATAGCAAAAGATTGATTCTCATGTGTGCATAGTAGTGGTGCTTGAAGACCCCCAAAACCACATTGATTGCCTCACTTGGGCCTTAACTAAGTTGCAGCTCTCTAAAGTAGAACTAAATAAGAACCAAAGGGACTTAGACACTGCCAAAGCCCAACTAGCTCAGAAGGAGAAACAGTTGCAAGCCTCAGTTACAAACGTTGAACATGTCACTAAAACTCTACAGGTTGCAACATAGGAAATAATTGAGCTAAAGGGGAACATGTCTCTCCTTGAAGCCAAGCAGTTGGTGTGGGATGAGATCATTAAAGAGATGAACCTTAGTTGGGAGCATATAACTCTGATACATGATAAAAGAGCCATCAGTGTAGAATGTGGACCACCATTGACAAATGTTAAAGATATGAGTATAAGGAACTCCCAGTTTGCAATGAAATTCATCTATTTCCTGAATGAGAGGTCAACAGAGGAGTTGAGGCCAATGGATATAGCATATCATATTAGTGTTGTCGTGGATATTTCTAACGTAATTTCAAAAGAAGAAACCTGAGTCAAATCATAGTAGAGTCTCATCGGGTTGCAGAAGGACGTGACTGCTTTCAATGAAGAATTCGATAGGATCCTAAAAGATGCTTTACCTAACCTTTGGGGACCTCATGAGGAACTGTTGCCATGGGAGAAGTACAACCAGAGGATGGTAGAAGAAAAGAGTAAGGTAGGGTCATCTCTTGAGAAGACAACTACTCTAAAAGGAACATCCGTGGTAAATTTCTTAAAGAAGGAATTTCAATTACTTGGGATGGTTAGGAGTATGTTTCACCGCAAGATGGACTACTCAGGGGTAATCAATTTCAATATCAACTATAAGGTTTAGCTCTGCTCCTCAACGTCCTCCAGCTTTATGGGAAAGATGTGAACAGTTCACTAATCCACCTATCATGCCAATGGTTCGTCCTCGGCCTCCACATGCATCTCACCAAGCATCATCATCCAACCACTCTTGAAGATTCTCCAAATCATCCCTAGCTTTGGAATTTTAGACTACTCTTATGTTATTTTTACTTACTGCTTTTTTACTTTGATCGGTTGTAATGAGTACATTTTAGTTGAAATAGCTATGCATGTGCACACGCTGAAGCCTTAAGATATTTTTTACATAATGAACTGAATCAAGAAAGAATATCGCTCTAATGACCTATCTCTATCTACAAAGGCCTATATATGTGATTTTGATGAACAAAGAAAAAGGGTTCATGATATTGGAAAGAAAACTCTATGTTACTTTTTAGAACGTTCTAGTTCAATGTATGTGTTATTCATAATGTTAATACATATTGATGGTGATTCCTTCGTTCTAGGATTACAATATGTATCCTCTCTTTTCTAATTTCATAAATGTTCATGTTCTTCTCGGATTTTTTGTTATGTAGCTGCCAAACATGTTTTCTTCCTTATACAGATTCAATTGAATTAAGACGTTAATGAAAATGCCTATATGAATTTTTGGAAGCTAGATCTTTAAATGTGCTCTATTAGTCTTTGCATCCATCACTATTCCATTGTTGTCATTTATTTATGAATCCATATAGGTGTAGAATACTTGATATCTCGAGCTCTAGATGATGGGATTATTCTGTTATTTCTTTTGTCGTTACATTCATATTAAATCAAATGAGTTGTAAGTCCTAGGGTGATTTTGGCCTCCATTAATTGATATTTCATATCATTGTGTACCTCTTATGTATAAAGAATTCATGGGTTGTATCTTTCTTATGTTGTTTGAACCAACTATGTTCAATTTGTAAGGAATATTGTAATTTGTGTTTTAAATCCTTTAAAGAATTATCAGAGATGCACCAAATTCAGATGGACTAGGCACTAGTCTCTTCATAATCCAAAGGTTGTCTCTAGAATCGACAACAACACCAATATAGGACTCAACCTTGAATCTAGTGAGAAATTTACAATATACTAGATTAAGGATGCCAAGTTGAAGAGCACCCTCCAGTAGAACATACATTGTTATCAAGTTGTCAAAGCAAGGGATCTCCTTCACTAGGGAAAGTGGTTCACTTGGAACAAGATAAAATAGAATTTCCCCCATTTGATATAGAAAGTTGTAGCAATGGAGACCATTGTTACTCAAGTAAGGATGGATCCAAGTGACCCTCTATAGTATACTAGAAATGGTCTCAATGATAGCAATTTTTTAAAGAGTGATTTTCCAACTCTTTTATCAAGGCCTTCCCTTGTATTTTTGAGGTTATTGTTCCCAAAGGATGGGGACCCAACTAAATCTACAGTGTTCTCTCCAATAAGCTAAAGAGACAAATTTTATAATAATGATGAGGCTCCCATATTTAGGATAGAATAGATTTTTCCATCTTAATGTTCCCTCTCATCCCCATTTTTGCACTAAGGTTAGGGTTCTTATAACTTAGAGATTTTGCTTCTTAGGGATTTTTGCATTATTATAAAATGTAGTTGTAGCCTCTTACTAAGGTTTTTTGTGTGAATTACCATGGTTGTCACAATTATTCTCAAATATAAGCTACCACCATTCTAATCATTCTTTAATTTCATTCTCAATTTTATTTAGATCAATGATTCCCATATACTCAAACAAAAGCAAATGTGTCTATAGAAGTGAATTCGAACAAACAATGCCATATTTCTAGAAACTAAAGCAATATGAGCATTACATATTATAAATCAAACATGGAATATAAAATGAAAAAGTGACTAAAGGATGTATTGCAACATTTTTGCAAATGATTTTTATGTTTAATGCATCTTGTTGATCATGTAGGTATTGGTCATAGTGGCCATATTTATATGTTATCTAGTT
The DNA here is from genome assembly GCA_000404065.3 of Pinus taeda. NCBI lineage: Eukaryota > Viridiplantae > Streptophyta > Pinopsida > Pinales > Pinaceae > Pinus > Pinus taeda. Next base: position 48,579 of record APFE030671549.1, on the reverse strand, counting down.
TGCCAATCAATTGTTGGTATGAGCCATTTGCATTTTATGTTTTTAACGATCAAGGATACATGCATTTCTAACATTCAACCTTTTGAATTATTTCTTTAATTCTCCAATTTCCTTACTTTTCCTTCATATAATGCAACCTAGGCTCAAATTGATTTGTCATTATAAGAACAAATTCATTAAGGGAGTCAATTTCCATTTTTTCATTAAATAACAACAAATAATATGAAAATAGATAAATACTATCCAATATACAGAAATCATGGTGTTGAACTAAATCACCATAAAAGTGGCTTACCCTTCATTATTTTCCCTCTTTAACTGGTTCATATAAATATTGTCTCCATCTTTATCTCATTGTTCATCCTAAACCACTCCACCTATGGTGCCATCAATTTGTTTAACATACCTACTAGACAAAATAGAATTACTCATATACAATGTACCCCTTTGTCATAAGCCCTTAAATATTTTCCATTTAGTAAACAAACTTCTTCCACTTTATCATGTACATATGCAAGAAGAACATCTTGTTGGCATTATGACACAAGTTTAGCACTATGGCACAGGTCTTGTCCTTGATGGCGACTCACTCAGCAACTCACTCAAATATCAGATCACATATTCAAGCTCTCAGAATGAATGAAAAGGAGGTATATGCAGGTGTCCCTTGATCAAGCCGCGTATACACACAAGTTCGCTTACCAGAAGGCACGTATGCGTATACATGCACTTTCATGCAAGGAAAAGCATGTACATGTTGTAAAACTTGGTTTTGGTCCCTGGTATTTGGTCCCTGGTATTTTGACCCATGGTATTGATCCAAGGTATCTTGATCGAAGTATTGACCCCAGGTATTTTGTCCAAGGTATTGCTTCTAAGTGGTTTTGAACCATGGTATTGAGTAAGGCCTAAGACTATAAAAGGAGGCAGAAATCATTAGGCAAAGGCACTAAAAGATTGAATATCTAATGAAGAGCAAGATCTAGAATACTCGCCATTGGGTTATGGTGCATATCTAGATCTGAATCAAGCAGGAACCTGAGTGCTAGAAGAAGGATAAGTTCTATTGATGGGTCAAGATCTTAAGGCGTGAAGAGAAATATGTACGTAGGTTCAGCATAGCAAAGGCACGTATAAACGTTGGTTCGGTAATTCAAAACAGCGTATACGCAGGTTTTCCTTAATATAGCAGCATATGTACGTAGGTTCTACATATTGAAGTAGCATATATTTGATGTTTGATTGATGTTATTGATGGATCCAGTCTGAAATTTATGAAACATGGTCCCTGGAAGAAAAGAGAAGGTTGTAGCCTTCTGTAGGTTAACACCTACGTACTAGTACATCAGCTAGTACAAGAGCTAAGGGGGTTGTAGCTCCCTTCCAGGAGAAGCTGGAGAACGAGAGAACATTGTAGCCTTCTACAGGTAGAAGCCTCCGTACTGGTATAAGACTGCACCAGTACAGAAATATTGTAAAAAGAAGTTTCTTATTAAAAGAAGATAGAGACGAACTGCAGCAGGTTATTTTCACCCACATTGGGTTTCCACCTTATATCTTGTGTTCATTGCATGTATTGTTTACCACACTTGATTACTGTTTTATGGTTCTGATACATAGATTAAGATCAGCTAACTAAATTAGAATTTTGCAAGATATATGCAGTTTTCTCTAAACACAGTTGTGTATATATGTAGGTTTAATTAACAGAAGTAGTGTATATCAATTTGTTTATGGAAATGAAAAAATTGTTAAATTGCTAATACTGATTCACCCCCTCCCCCCCTCTAAGTATTATTTCCAACAATTGGTATCAGAGCAGGTCCTTCAGAAGAAGCTTGATTGCTTGAAGGAAGATCTATCATCATGAGCAACTACGAAAAAGAGGCATCCATCAGGCCACCAATATTTGATGGGAGCAACTTCGTCTATTAGAAGGTAAGAACCATAAACTATCTTCAATCTCTTGGTATAGAAGTTTGGGATATCGTGGAAGGAGGATACACATTTCCATTAGCAACTCCTACAAATACGACTGGTAAAAAGCAATATGACACAAATGCAAAGGCTGTCAATACTCTATTGGGGAGTCTATCACAATCAGAATTCATTAAGGTTATGCAACTCAAAACCGCCAAAGAAATATGGGAAAATATCATTCTAAGCTATGAAGGAGACGATCAGGTAAAACGTGCAAAACTACAATCTCTCATAATTCAATATGAAACTCTCAGAATGCACAATGATGAAAGTGTGGCTAATTATTTCTTATGTATAGATGAGATTTTTAATCGCATGAAAAACTTGGGTGAAGAGATAAAAGAAGTTACTTTAGTTGAAAAAGTTCTAAGATCTTTGTCTTCTAAGTTTGAATCAAAAGTTTATGCCATAGAAGAAAAGTAGAATCTTCAGAGTATTACTATGTCACAGCTACACGGAATCCTAACTGCTTTCGAAATGAGAAAAGGGGGTCCATCAGACATGAGAGAAGCCGCATTCAAATCTTCAGGAAAAGGAGAATACAATGATTCAGGACATACATCAGAAGAAGAGGAAGAATCAAACTTTGTCAAGAAACTTCAACGAGGTTCTGGAAGATTCAGAGGTAAGCTACCTTTCAAATGCTTTGCTTGTAGAAGAGTTGGTCACTATGCAGCCAAATGTCCTCATAAAGATAAGCTTGATAAAGGTAAGGAACCAATTAAATGGAACAAAAAACATAACGTAAGTAAGAAGAGCTATTATACACATGAAGATAGCGATGGATTTTCAAATAGTGATGAAGATGAATATGGTAATGATTATAGACTTTTAATGGCTTTTGAAGATGATGATTTCTTGGATGCTATAGATGAAGATGGTCTCTATGAAGAAATTTATAAACTTAAAATATGTTTAGAAGAGAAGAGTATGATTATAGACACTTTGACATTCCAACTTGCTGAAAGGGAAAAACACAATGAAAAGTTAGAATGTGAAATTGTGGGACTTAGAAAAGATATTGAGAAAACAAAAGCTCTTAATCTTATATTTTCTAAAGGATCTAAAACTTTAGATGAGTTTATCAAAGTACAGCGTTCTCCTCTAATCAAGACAAATCTTGGATATACTGAAGAAGCATCTCAAGCACAGAAGCCATCCACCTCCAAAATTTATCTTGATGCAGCAAGGAGAAGTGAACAGGTTGACAATCGTCAAAAAAGGCATAAAGTGGATCACCAAGTAAATCGGGGTCAATCTACTTCAAGGATGAACAGAAGCTAAAACCAACCGCAGGTAAATCATTCTCAATTTTCCTCAAGAATGAATGTCAATGGAAACTACAATCACCTCGTCAGTAGATTTGATAATCGTAGGAATTTCTTTAAGGGCCAATGTTTCTCATGTCATAACTTTGGACACAAAGTTGCTCAATGTGTTTCCTACAAGACCATCATGACAAGAGAAGCACGAAATCAAAGGAGTTTGACTAGGATCATGAAGACAACCTATAATAAATTTTCTACTCTCGAAAATGAAATAGAATGCTCTATTTGTAACAACTTTGGTGATGAAGATTCTAAATGCAGGAGTAAGTTTCGGCAAAAGGAGCAAGCTTCATTGGGTCCCAAAACATGGAGAAAGAAAGAACCGCAAACAGAAAGATGTGGTATAGCCTTATATGCGAAAGGACAGGAAAATTAGTGGTACATCGACAGTGGATGCTCGAAACATATGACAGGTGATAAAGAAAAACTTCAGTCATATAGTGCCTTAGAAAAGGAAAGGAAGGTCTCATTTGGAAATGACACCCCTGCATTCATAAAAGGTAAAGGCTCTGTTCTTTTAAAAGAAAAGGTCAAAGCTGGAAATGTTATTTATGTTGATGGCATAAAGCATAATCTATTGAGTGTTAGTCAAATGTGTGATCAAGGAAATGAGGTAGTATTTCAATCAAATGGATGTATTGTTTGTGAGCTTGATACAGGAGAAACAGTGATCAAAGGCATAAGAACTCCAAATAATTTATACGTACTCAAGGGAGGACAACAACAATGCTATCTAACCAAAAATGATGAACACTGGCTATGGCACAAAAGATTGGGGCATCTAAGCTTCCCTCAGATAAGGAAATCATGCAAATATCAAGTTGTTCACGATCTTCCTAACATCAAAATTCCAGACAATACAATATGAAAATCATGTCAGTTTGGTAAGAAAACCAAAACACATTTCCCTGAGAAGGAAGGATCAGCTAGTAAGCCACTTGAACTTGTCCATACTGATTTATGTGGTCCATCAAGGAAAAAGTCACCTCGTGGAGAAGAATACTTTATATTGTTCATTGACAAATTTTCCAGTATGTGTTGGATAGGACTTCTGAAGCATAAATATGAAGCTTTCGAAAAGTTCAAAGCTTTCAAAGCCTTGGTTGAAAATGAATTAGATCGCAAAATCAAATGCCTCAGGTCTGATTGAGGAGGGGAATTTACCTCGAATGAATTTTTCGATTTTTTTGAAGAACTTGGAATAAGAAGGGAATTCTCTACTGCAAGGACTCCTCAGCAAAATGGAGTGGTAGAAATGATGAACAGAACAGTTCAACAAATGGCTCGTGCTATGCTTGATGAGTCTAGAACTCCTGCAACCTTCTGGGGTGAAGCTACATTTGTTGTCGTTACTATTCTCAACAAAACAAACATCCGGGTAAACAGCACTCCCAAACTCCTCATGAACTTTGGTATGGTAAGAATCCTATTGTAAAATACTTCAAAGTTTTTGGAAGCAAATGTTACATCAAAAGGACTGATGAAAAGCTTGGCAAGTTTGAACCTAGAGCAGATGAAGGCATTCTCCTTGGTTACTCTTCCCAAAGTAAAGGATATAAGTGTTATAATAAAAGACTTGGAAAAATTGTTGAAAGTATTGATGTGGTGGTTGATGAAGCAGGCAACAATCCAAAGCAAATAAAAACTAAAGATTTTGAAGATGATGAGGACTATCCTTCAACATCAAATCAGACTAATGTTGTAGAAGAAACTTATGAGGCACCGGAATAACAAATAAGGGTAGAAGAAAGGACTCCATCCAAGTATGTCCAGAAGAACCATCCAGGGACTCAAATTTTGGGGCAGAAAGAGGCAGGTGTACAAACAAGAAGAACTATTACAGAAGCTTCAAGCTATCTAGCATTGCTCTCCTATGTTGAACCACAAAATATAAGGGAAGCATGCAAAGATGAATGATGGGTCAAGGCCATGAATGAAGAAATTGAGCAGATTGAAAAGAATAACACTTGGGAATTGGTTCTTAGACCTAATGATAAGAATGTCATAGGGACCAAACAGATATTCAAAAACAAGCTAAATGAAAATGGAGATGTTGTTAGAAACAAGGCCAAACTTGTTTGTAAAGGGTATGTTCAACAAGAAGATATAGACTTTGAAGAAACTTTTGCACCAGTTGCCAAACTTGAAGCCATAAGAATGTTCCTTGCTCTTTCTAGCTATCAAAAGTTCAAAGTATATCAAATGGATGTGAAATCTACCTTTCTAAATGGAGACTTAGAAGAAGAAGTGTATATTGAGCAACCAGATGGATTTATCCTTGGAAATGATCCAAAACTTGTATGCAGACTCATAAAGGCTCTCTATGGTCTTAAACAGGCTCCAAGGGCTTGGTATTATCGTCTGGACAAACACATCCATCAACAAGGTTTTTCAAAATGATCAGCAAATAGCAATCTATATATAAAAATTGACAATGATAAATTGCTAATACTTGTTGTGTATGTTGATGATATCATCTTTGGTAGCAATGAAGAAGCCATGAGTCAAAACTTTGCTTTGGTGATGCAAAAAGAATTTGAAATGTCCCTACTTGGTGAGCTCACATATTTTCTTGGTTTACAAGTCCAACAAAACAAATATGGTATCTTTCTATCACAAACCAAGTACCTCAAGTAGATCTTGAAGAAATATGGCATGGAAGATTCAAAACCAGTATGTACCCCTATGGTAACAGGATGCAGCCTCAGCGCAAATGATGAATTAGTAGCAGTACATCAACCCACCTATAGATCCATGATTGGTAGTCTACTCTATCTAATAGGGACCCAACCAGACATCATGCATGTAGTGGGAATAGTTGGAAGATTCCAGGAAAATCCAAACGAATCACACCTTCAGGCAGTTAAAAGGATTTTCAAATATCTTCAAGGAACACAAAACTATGGATTATGGTATCCTAGAGACACAAATCTCACACTTCATGCATATACAAACGCAGATTGGGCACGAAGCGTGGATGACAGAAAAAGAACTAGTGATCGTGCATTCTTTATGGGTTCCAGATTAGTGTCTTGATTTAGCAAGAAACAAAGTTCAATTGCATTATCTACAGCTGAAGCAGAATATGTGGCTACTGCATCTTGCTGCACACAACTCCTTTGGATGATGAAAATGTTACAAGACATTCAAATCACTTGCACTCCACCCATCTCCATTCTATGTGATAATACAAGTGAAATAAGCATTTCAAAGAATCCTGCCATGCATTCCAAGACCAAGCACATACCTATCAAATATCATTTTCTTCGAGAACACGTGCTTGAACAAAAAGTCAAATTGGAGTACGTTCCCTCCAAGGAATAGGTTGCTGATATATTCACCAAACCACTGCCCAGAAGGACATTTGAATACCTCAGACAGAAGCTATGGGTAGTGGATGCATCATCTTGCTGTTGACACTTATTTGTTTCAGAGAACAGTGGTTGTACATGAGTTTCATGAAGCGTATCCGCGTACATACGTTGTTTTCTATGGATACAGTCGTGTATATGTTGGTTTGAAGAATATCAATGGGCCAGACTGAAGATGAAAAGAGTCTGATATGGGTCTGATAGTGATCATCTGGCACAAGTTCAAGGGGAGCATATACTTCTAATAATGCATTGTTGGCATTATCTTAGAAGATCTTGGTACAATTTCACACTTGTTTTTTATTCAGGTGGAACAGGTGCAAAGGGAGATCATTGATGCTGGTCTGGATGGTGATTGACAGATGTTGCTGATGATAGTTGTTGATGACTATCATAGTCTTGTCTTAGATATTTGGTCTCTATGTCATGTATTTCTTTAATTATCAAGGTCATGTAACGACCTATTTTGCTTCCCTGCTATGCCTGGGATGGATGATGTAATATTCTTGTTTTATCATGTATAAATTTTTGGTATATCCCCACTTGGTTGGGTGAATGAGTCAATTTTAATATATCCCCGCGTGGTTGGGAGATGGATATATGTATGAGCCTTTGGGGATAGGAAGGTCATTTATGATGTATAGAGTCATGTTCTTCTTGTAGAACATCTTTTACAGACCTTACCTACAGTCAGGGGCAGCATGGACAACACACTTCAGCAGAGCAGAGATTTTATCATGTACTCAGGGGGAGCATAACCCTTTGCTCTTGATGACAAAGGGGGAGAGTGACTTGGGGTTGCCATCAAGTCCAAAGTGGGAGATTGTTGGCATTATGACACAGGTTTGGCACTATGGCACAAGTGTTGTCCTTGATGGCAACTCACTCAACAACTCACTCAAATATCAGATCACAGATTCAGGCTCTCAGAATGAAGGAAAAAGAGGTATACGTAGGTGTCCCTTGAAAAAAGCTGCATATACACACGGGTTCGCTTACCAGAAGGTGTGTATGTGTATACATGCACTTTCACATAAGGAAAAGTGCGTACATGTTGGAAAACTTGGTTTTGGTCCGTGGTATTTGGTCCCTAGTATTTTGACCCATGGTATTGATCCAAGGTATCTTGATCGAAGTATTGACCCCAGGTATTTTGTCCAAGGTATTGTTTCTAAGTGGTTTTGAACCATGGTATTGAGTAAGGCCTAAGACTATAATAGGAGGAGGAAATCATTAGGCAAAAGCAATAAAATACTGAATATCTAATGAAGAGAAAGATTTAGAATACTAGTCATTGGGTTATGGTGCATATCTGCATCTGAATCAAGGAGGAACTTGAGCGCTAGAAGAAGGATAAGTTCTATTGATAGGTCAAGATCGTAAGGCTTGGAGAGAAATCTGTACGCAAGTTTAGCATAGAAAAGGCGCGTATACATGTTGGTTCAGTAATTCAAAATAGTGTATACGTAGGTTTGCCTTAATATAGCATCGTATGCACGCAGGTTCTACATTGAAGTAGCATATATTTGATGTTTGATTGATGTTATTGATGGATCCAATCTGAAAATTTATGAAATGTGGTCCCTAGAAGAAAAGAGAAGGTTGTAGCCTTCTGAAGGTCAGCACCTACGTACTAGTACATCAGCTAATACAAGAGCTAAGGGGGTTGTAGCTCCCTTCCAGGAGAAGCTAGAGAACGAGAGAAGGTTGTAGCCTTCTACAGGTAGAAGTCTGTGTACTGGTATAAGACTCCACCAGTACAGAAATACTATAAAAAGAAGTTTCATAGTAAAAGAAGATAGAGACGAATTGCAGTAGGTGGTTTTCACCCACATTGGGTTTCCACCTTATATATTGTGTTCATTGCCTGTACTGTTTACTGCACTTGATTACTTTTATGGTTCTGATACAAAGATTAAGATCGGCTAACTAAACTAGAAGTCTGCAAGATATACGTGGTTTTCTCTAAAAACAGTTGTTTATATACGCAGGTTTAATTAACAGAAGTAGTGTATATCAATTTGTCTATGGAAATGAAAAAATTGTTAAATTACTAATACTGATTCACCACCCCCCCCCCCCCCCCCCTCTCAGTGTTATTTCCTACAATTGGTATCAGAGCAAGTCCTTCAGAAGAAGCTTGATCACTTGAAGGAAGATCTATCATCAAGAGCAACTACAAAAAAGAGGCATCCATAAGGCCACCAATCTTTGATGGGAGCAACTTCATCTATTGGAAGGTAAGAACCACAGCCTATATTTAATCTCTTGGTACAGAAGTTTGGGATATCGTGGAAGGAGGATACACATTACCATCATCAACTCCTACAGATACGGCTAGTAAAAACTAGTATGAAACAAATGCAAAGGTTGTCAATACTCTATTGGGGAGTCTATCACAATCAAAATTCGTCAAGGTTATGCAGCTCAAAACCGCCAAAGAAATATGGGACAATATCATTCTAATCTATGAAGGAGACGATCAGGTAAAATGTGCAAAACTACAATCTCTCATAATTCAATAGGAAACTCTCAGAATGCACAATGATGAAAGTGTGGCTAATTATTTCTGACGTATAGATGATATTGTTAATTGCATGAAAAAATTGGGTGAAGAGATAGAAGAAGTTACTTTAGTTGAAAATTTTCTAAGATCTTTGTCTTCTAAGTTTGAATCAAAAGTTTTTTCCATAGAAGAAAAGCAGAATCTTCAGAGTATTACTATGTCATAGCTGCATGGAATCCTAACTGCTTTCAAAATGAGAAAAGGGTGTCCATCAGACATGAGAAAAGTCGCATTCAAAGCTTTAGGAAAAGGAGAGTACAACGAGTCAAGACATACGTCCGAAGGAGAGGAAAAATCAAACTTTTTCAAGAACCTTCAACGGAGTTCTGGAAGATTTAGAGGTAAGCTACCTTTCAAATGCTTTGCTTGTGGAAGAGTCGGTCACTATGCAACCAAATGTCCTCATAAATATAAGCTTGATAAATGTAAGGAACCAGTTAAATGCAACAGAAAACAGAACGTAAGTAAGAAGAGCTATTATACACATGAAGACAGCGATGGATTTTCAAATAGTGATGAAGATGAACATGGTAATGATTATAGACTTTTGATGGCTTTTGAAGATGATGATTTCTTGGATGCTATAGATGAAGATGGTCTCTATGAAGAAATTTCTAAACTTAAAATCTGTTTAGAAGAGAAGAGTATGATTATAGATACTTTGACATTCCAACTTGCTAAAAGGGAAAAACACAATGAAAAGTTAGAATGTGAAATTGTGGGACTTAGAAAAGATATTGAGAAAAGAAAAGCTATTAATCTTAGATTTTCTAAAGGATCTGAAACTTTAGATGAGACTATCAAAGTACAGTGTTCTCCTCTAATCAAGACAGTTCTTGGATATACTGACGAAGCATCTCAAGCACAGAAGCCATCCACCTCCAAAAGTTATCTTGATGCAGCAAGGAGAAGTGAACAGTTTGACAATCGTTAGAAAATACATAAAGAAGATCACCAGGTAAATCAGGGTCAGTCTACTTCAAGGATGAACAGAAGCTACAACCAACTGTAGGTAAATCATTCTCAATTTGCCTCAAGAATGAATGTCAATGGAAACTACAATCACCTAATCTGTAGATTTGATCATCGGAGGAATTTCTTTAATGGCCAATGTTTCTCATGTCATAACTTTGGACACAAAGCTACTCAGTGTGTTTCCTACAAGACCATCATGACTAGAGAAGCACGAAATCAAAGGAGTGTGACTGAGATCATGAAGAGGACCTATAATAACTTTTCTGCTCTTGAAAATGAAATAGAATGCTCTATTGTAACAACATCAGTGATGAAGATTCTGAATGCGGGAGTAAGTTTCGGCAAAAGGATCAAGCTTCATTGGGTCCCAAAACATGGAGAAAGAAAGAACCGCAAACAGAAATATGTGGTATAGCCTTATATGCGGAAGGACAAGAAAATCAGTGGTACATTGACAGTGGATGCTCAAAACATATGACAGGTGATAAAGAAAAACTTCAGCCATATAGTGCCTTAGAAAAGGAAAGGAAGGTCTCATTTGGAAATGACACCCCTGCACTCATAAAAGGTAAAGCCTTTGTTCTTTTAAAAGAAAAGGTCAAAGCTGGAAATGTTATGTATGTTGAATGCTTAAAGCATAATCTATTGAGTGTTAGTCAAATGGGTGATCAAGGAAATGAGGTAGTATTTCAATCAAATGGATGTATTGTTTGTGAGCTTGATACAGAAGAAACAGTGATCAAAGGCATAAGAAATCCAAATAATTTATACGTACTCAAGGGAGGACAGAAACAATTCTATCTAAGCAAAAATGATGAACACTGGCTATGGCACAGAAGACTGGGTCATCTAAGCTTCCCTCAGATAAGGAAAGTATGCAAATATCAGGTTGTTCGTGATCTTCCTAACATCAGAATTCCAGACAATACAATATGCAAATTGTTAGGTTCCTATACCAATAGGTGTCATATTTCATGATTGACATTGATGGGCTCTGCAATATGTTCATACCTTTTGGTCTAGTTTCCAAGGTTTTCCATATTCTCAAAAGACAAATATTTAAAAAATGTAAAGAGGGTATGCCCTAAAAGAAAAATCAAAGGGAAAAAAGAATGAAATGGTAAAAAGAGTGAAAGAAATGAACCCCAAACAAAGGACCAGGAAAGTGTGCAAGTCCAAAATGCCACTACTATTCCATTTTTGCAGTAATTTGATGGTGTGCAGCTAGTTGTTTTATGCCACCATTGATGAATGTCCAAACAGCTCAACCTTGGCTAGTTCATGTTTGAATTTACTTGTTTTAGAGATAGAGAATAAGATCTATCCAAACTGTTCAAACTTGGAAGATAACTAGAATATGTAGAGAAGCAAAGGAGCTCAATCGTTCAACCTGAGCCCTTGGATGTTAAAAGGGTAGATCTGGATAGGATTGCAATGAAAAGAAAAATATAGGATGAGGGTTTGCCAATTCAAGTGCACCCAAAGAAAAAGGAAGAAAAAATGCTAGGAAAAGTAAACAGGGTAGGTAGATGGTGTTGCAGAAGCATTCTTGTGATTGATTTTGTTTCCAAAAGGTGTTAATCTTATCCCTATCACAATTGCATGACAAAATATTTTGATGCAGCTTAAGTGAGGCAGATTTCATAACTAATTTCCCTTCATGTCTCTTTCCCAAATCATTTACTAATTTCCCCAAAGATATTAAGATCTGTTTAATATCTCCAAGGAGCCACTCATTCCATTTCATCATTGCCTAAGTGAATTCCCATTTTTCTTAGGAAAATGGCTATCTTTCTTGTATAGACCCCCTTTCTTCCCTTGGCCTAAGTTTCTATGTAAAAAATCCAAAAAACATTAAACTTAGCGCTTACTTTCGTTCATTTGTCATATTAACACTAATTTGTATTATATAATTCCCTTGAAAAAGATACCCATATCCCGTACTATATATAATATAATCCCCTGCTATTATACCCCGCCCCAGTTAGCTATAACCATAGTTACTATACAAAGGGATTAATGGTCTATCCGAAACCCATTAAGAACCCTCCCCACGCCATTCAAAGGATTAATTAACATTTGGTTAATTAATAACTAAACTCAACCCCAATAACAATTAAATCTGCCCCAAATCTACTAAAAAACGTGATTTATTTGTGTCGGTCTCGTGTGTCAACTCCCCGCCTTGTTTATAAAGCGCTAGCCATCCGATCAGCAGCCCCACATCCGACGGCGGAGATCTATATCACGACCCCCCCATCGGCCGCACGTTAAGTCCCGGGGAGCCGGTGGTATTGCTCTCGTATAGATGCCATGCGTCGACCACCCGCGCTACTCGCTGCCCCCCCCCCCCGGGTCTGAAACCGCCCCAGCCCATAAGCAGTGCGGGCAAAACAGCTTACCACCCTCCCACTGACCCTTCGCTAACATCACCACCATGTCACTGCCACGTTACCATCCACCCTTTCTCTAAACGACAACACGTCTAATCCAGCTGACGTCATCCGACAATAAACGCCAAAAAGCCCCGCCAAAGCCAAAATTTTGTTAAAACCACAAGAAAATGTCATTTTTGTCCATTTTCTCTGCGCAATGTTTTCATGCAAATTACGTCCATTTGATTGCTCGAACGTCCAGTCCACCACCCGGCCAACAAATTTCAATGTCGCGCTATGTTGCTCGTCCTACAACCTAAAAATTACATTGTTTACCTCCTGAACACAGGTATTTACCCCAGTTCGCTTCCCAAACCGGTAATTTCATTTTTTCCATTGTGAATTTTACCCAACAAAGCCAAATTCAAGTAAAATCAATCCATAGCTCTCAAAGAAAGACACCCACAACTGCTCTTTTGCTCATTTTTTCCACAGAAGCCCAACCTCCAGTCTAAAAACACAAGAACAAAACATGGAGGCTCTAGTAGACCTGAACATCGTGCCCTTCAATGCACCTCATAAAGACCTAGATTACTTACCCTTGGCTGACAGAGATTTCCAAATAAAAGAGTTATCTGGTGACATGAACCATCTCCAGGCATTTTTCCAAATCAAGAATAGTTATCTGAGCAACTCTGAGATCTATGAAATATGGGAATCTAATCTTCCCAAGTATTACCTTCCCTTAGTCAATGTTTATCCCCCAATGGTGTGCCAACTATGACCCTGTCAGTAAAGCAGTTATAACCCCATACCAAACTGTCCTCTTTTACATAATTGTTGAATCTATCAATGAGATGTTACACTTCCATCCCACTCAGCCTATGGCTCCTCTTTCCATGGGATTTTTGCTTGAGCAAGGCTCTCAATTGCCTAATTCAGAGATAACCCGTATTGCTCAAATGTTCATGAAACCAAATTGTCAGCCCCAAGGCCCACCTCCATATTTGCATGTCTGGTTCACTGAAATAGAAAACTCATAATTGATATGATATCCTTCATCCTAGGATTCAAAACCAGTGAATTTGTTGATGAGACCACCTTAGTTTTGTTGTCAATGTTTACTCCAAGACAGCCCTTGATGTCAAGTATGACTATGCCACTTTCATTGCCCACAAGATCTGTGAACAATTCATAAATCTGGACAAAGAAGGAGTCTTTAAGCACACCTCATTCATATACCACCTTCTGCTATATTATCAGCCGGACAGCTTTTCATTTCCCATCAGGAAATTGGATTCCAAAGGAGAGTGGATGTCTGTGATCTTTTGGACCTCGGTCTTCCACAATGTCTATGAATCCCCTTATACCTATTGTGAATTCATTGACCTGATTGTACATCCAACCACCACTATATTGATAGGAGCTCCTCCTCCTAGGCTCTCTGCTGATATAAAGAGGATTTTACAGCTTTCTAGACAGTACAAGATAGGTGACTGGTACTTGCACCAGAATCACATTGAAATCAAAATATATGGCTGTGAACTATGCCCTTACAAGCTGCCCAAATATGTGCCTATGAGACTATTTGCATTGGAGTATTTCAGGCAGCTTATCAATGCAGATTTAACCCACTTTTGTAATCCAAAGAAAAAGGCTCAACTAAGAATGAAAAACCAGCTAGGCCCTTTTGTTATCCATAAGAGGGAGGCATGGGAAGATGCTAATAAGATATTAGGGGAACAACTTAAATTGAAGAAAAGTTTTTTGGTGGGTACCATATGACCCAAATAGCTTTATAAGTGACAAAAAAGTAAGAAACAGGCTGTCAGTTTATGTACACCATAGAATCCCTGAAATTGAACAGTTTTCTAATTAAGATGACTGGGTAGAGGGTACATTAGTCGAACAAATTAGTGAGCAAGAATTGATGGAGAGGGCTATGCAAGACCTTGAAAAAACCCTTGACCTGGACTCTTTTGGATAAGTATCCTTCAAGCTACCTCAACAAACAGGAATTGGTGCATCCTCTGCTGAAACTTCTCAGCAGCCTGTACAGGAAACCAACACATCAGTTACAGGGTTTTCTAAGGGCAAGGAAGTGGCAGACACAGAGAAACTAGCAATGACGGATCAGAAAGAGCAAATTCCTCCAATCCAAACCAAAGCAGCAAAGGTTCCTGCATTACAAACTCCTCTAAATGAGGAAAAAGGCAAAAAGAGAGACAGGGAAGACCCCACGCCCATGAGTGGGCCTGCAAAGCAACCGGGTGCAAAGAGGCAAAGATTAAATCCTCACTCTGAAGAGGAAATCTTTGAAGAAACAACAGGCAGTCTGAAAGATGAAAAGGGTAGTCAACCAGCAGACTTCCCCAGTGATGGACACATCAACTAGCTCACACTAGCAAGAGCTAGAAAGGAAACATAGTGTGGAAGTTTCATCCACTAGGCCACAAAGCTAACAGGCCTCCGACATCAAAAGAACATTCACGGAGATAAAGGCTAGAAACGACCCACTGAGAATGCAAATTTACAACCAATATCTTAAGATGGCCCCCACAAACCAGCAAAGGTTGATGTCTGCCTATGACATTAAGGAGGGCAAAATGATCATGAGTTATTCTATGCCCAAGGTGTAGCAACCACAATCAGTAGTTGATTACATCAGGACAAATCTGGAGGTCATAGCCAAGGACATTCATCCTATGGACCAGATTGAATTGCATAAACATACTAAAGAGATGGTCTACTCCACATTAGCTGATAAAGTTATGTTAGCTCATAAATTGCAAAACTCCTTGAAGAACACCTCTGCTCAGCTAGATTTGGAGAAATCCTCTTCTCTTGCTAAGGACAACAGGGTAAAATATTTGAAGGAGATTATCATTGAGCTGGGACATGACCCAAAAGATGTGAAGGGCATAAAGGAACTAATGAAGAAGAAAGAGGAAGATATTGCTGCCCTGGGGAAGCAACGTAAATTGCCCCCTACCATGCATCCACAGACAGCGGAAGTTGTACAACAGAAATCCGAAGAGGACATGATGGAATTGCTCATGAAGCTCAATGAAAGGTTAACTGATACAGAGCAGGCATTGGAAACAGCACTAAAAGAAAAGCAGGGAGAGTCAACCTCCCAGCCACCTGAAGTAATCCCTGCAGTCATAACTGCCCCTTCCACAGTTGTAATAGCATTGCCTCCCACTGTTCCAGCATCCACAGCAGAAATAACTACAGGTACATCAGCAGCAACAACAACAGCAGCACCAGGCAGCAGCACTAGCATGACCACAGAGGAACTGATAAAAGCCATGGAGGAATTAAAACTCCAAGTATCTGAATTGAAACTGGTCAAGGAACAATTGGCAAAACTAGAAAAGAGCTATGACAAATCCAAGATGACTGTGGCAGAGAAGACAAGGGAGGTTAAAGAATTAGAGAACAAGGTGAGAGCATTAGGAAAGGATCTCTCTTTGGATAAACCTCTAGGAGAAATCAAAGTCATTTTGTGGGCCAACATCAATCAATCCCTTAGTAATATGTGGAGATCTATCCAGGTCATTTATGAACAAATTGACTTGATAGCAGAGGCCCAAGTGGAGATTCAAAAGATAAGAGCTTTATTGGGGAAGATGCCAGAACAAGCAAACAAGCTAATACATTTTTTGAACACCAAGACCAGCGAAGAACTGGAAACACTGTGTATCGCAGACAGAACAGGCACCATTCTGGAGATCAGGGGAGTTCTAACTAAGAGGACTCTGATGCAAAATTTGGAAAGGAGGTGCCATGTCATGCAGGTGGAGATTAATTCCTTCACAGAAAAATTTGCAATTTTGCAGAATAAGGGTCTACCCAGTCCTTTAACATATAATGATCGGCTGATGAGACACATAGATTATGTACATACATTGAATACATATGTTGCTGATCAAGTTAATGCATCATCAAGTACTTCAGGAGAGAAGGCACTTCCATCTGGCCAAGCCCTCTACGACAATTTGGAAAATTTATTCTATATTGAGCATGAAGTGATACATCTATTCACCCTCCAGCCCAATTTCTTCAAGTACACAGAAACTGATGAGACTTTGAGAAAGCTGCAGAGACATAAACTCTGAGAACCAGAGTGGTGGCAAGAGATGTTAGGAATCTTATGAACTCATCTTTGGTATCTTTGGTAAGTTAAAATTTTGGGTCATCTACCATAAATGCAGAACAGGAATGAGTGAAGATCAGACAAATAAAAGAGTATCATATCAGAGTTCAAATATCCGACCGAGAGGGGGAAGACAGCACAGAGTATCAGCGGAAGACAACTGTAGACCAACTCACAAAGTCTACCTTCAGCACATCTGACAGAATAGAGCAACTAGCACAGAATCACTTATGTCTCCCTGTTATCAAGACTATTCAACTCTATCTTTTGTAAAAAACGATGAACCATCACTAGATATTATCTCTCTGGGATATTTTCTGAGATATTTTGTATAAATACCCCCCTTAACAAAGTATTTGGGGTTGGTGAACCATTCTTAAAACTTTGTTGTAATACTGAAATTTTGGAATACAAAAGCTTTTGGAATCAACTGTTGCTAGACTTACTAGATATAGAATTGATGCAGATGGACTTGTCACAAAATTCTTGAATCAACCAGTGGACCAATAAGTCCCATTCTTTTCTGTTTTGTTATTTTTCTAGTTTCATTATATCATTTGTGTTTCACAATCTGAATGGTAATGATAGATATTAATTCAGAATTTGTTTGACTGCACTTTGTGTTTCATTCATTATCATTCTCTATGTCTTCTTCACGATTAGCATAAACAGTGTAACTCTTAAATGCTCATGTTTCCTAATTCTATCATATTGATTATTTGCTAGGGAATTCTTAACTGCTCCTTAGTAGTAATCATCCACTTCCCTTCTTTGAATATGCTGAAGGATTCTTAACTACCCTTCAACCATTTTAAACCCATCCCATCCAATACAGATCTTTGTTTGCTCTCTGTTTGACTACCTTGCTCTGTGAAACCATCCTCTACTAAGAAACCATATCTAGAAAGCCCTCATCATTGACTCCATTTTCCCAGTGGACTGAACTTCTCAGATTCACACCTCAGTTCTATTGAATCTCACCACCCAAAAAATCAAACAACCCCTGAACTTCATAACTAGCCTAATACCTTTCACAACAAAGTTAAATCATAAAGAGAGAGCCCTCTCTGGATGCAGATTGGCTAGAATCTGTGTCTAAAAGATTGGTCTGTTGTTACCTCGGTTGTATTCCCTTTCTTACAACTTTTGGGAACAACCTGAGTGATAACATCATTGGCAACTCCACTGGGGATTGAATTTTTATTTGTCTTTGTTGTCTGCCTTATAAGCTACAAATAGAGCCTGAAGTTAGCCAGGTAGCCTTTGAAATGCCTTTGCTTTGCAATGGCAGAAGTAAATGAATGCTAATTCAGTTTATCTCTGGTCTAGCTTATAGATTGGACAGTTAGTTTCAAATACTTGATCAGTTCCTCATTTATAAGTCTTTAAGAGAGTTCACAGTTTTCATATCCAAAGTCTCTTGAAGAAACTTTTAAAAGTTGCATTTTCATACCCATTTACAGAAAACCAAAAATGCACTTAGAAGCTTGGCTTCAGAAAGGATTCGTTATACCAGATCACATCCTGATCCAAACCCACCACCTGTGTTTGAGAATCCTAATTTGATTCCTGAAATCCTTAGGAGACAAGAAAGCCCGGAAAATTCTGCTATTCCTCGGCCTTTATCCAGATTAGAATCCTGCCTTGGGAGGTCGATTCACCTTGAAAACAAACCTTCTGCTAACTATCTTGAAGACTCTTTATTGAAGACCTTTTCCGAATCTGGATTAACCCACTCTGTCCAAGATCCAATATTCCTTGAAAATCTGTAGCTTGACAAAAACTTGCAGAACCCCATTCACACTGAGCTTACCTCTAGAAAAACACTGAAGCTCCTTGTGATTACTACTCCTTCTCCAAGTTCACCAACAGCACCTCACACTTCCCAGCCTCAAGTTACCCCTTCCACTCTTTCATCCACTATCCATATCCCTTTTTTTGTCCCTACTGCATCAGTTGTCACACATATCCCTGTTGCCATGGCAAACAGGTATGTTCCTCTGAACTTACCTGCCAATCTAGGGGTTATGCCCCAAGACTATCAAAGAAAAACCACTCCTTTTGATGGCACAGGCACATACACAGCTCAATAGCATACTAAGAAAATGACAGATTACTTTGAAATATATGAAGTTGATGATGATGATGTTAGAATGAGAATTTTTGTTCAATGTTTTACTGGAGATGTTAGAACTTGGTTTAGAGCCCTTCCTGCAAATAGTATCAATGACCCACAAGCTCTTTATCACACCTTCTTGAACATATGGGAGAAAAAGAAAGATCCTCTCCACATTTTATCAGAATATGAAGGCTTGAAGAGAGGTCCTCAAGAAACTGTCCAGGATTAATGTACCAGATTCAACAATGTTTACAATGCTATTCCTTAAAATCTTAGACCTCCTCCAGATTTGGCTTTGATTAAATTCCCTGATGCATTTGATTCTGATATAGCCTACCAACTTAGGGAAAGAGCTCCTAGAGACCTAGAAGAGATGTAGAGTATAGTTGTAAGTGTAGAGGCCAACCTGATTTCTAAGCGAACCCGGGCCAGAGCTGAAAGGAGGATACCTTTAAAGGAAGAACCCTCTACTTTTGAACAGAAATTAGATGCTATCATTAAAGGAATGGATAGGCTTGGAGATAGAGTAGAAACAATTGAGAAGAAATCCTCTTGGGATGGCCAACCAAGCAACACTGGAAGAAATCCAAACTTCAAGAAGAACTAGAACCCTAACATTGGAAAGTCTGGACTTGGCCAAAACATTAAGCCCCCATTCCAAGAAAATTTTGCTGAAGCCTCAACCTCTGATGAACCACCAGAAGACACTCAAATCAACTTAATGGGCCTCAATAATGAACAACAAGTCTTCTTAACCCAAGAATACCAAGAAGCTCACACCCTTGAAAAATTCCAAACACAGACAGGTGAGTCATTTGATTTTAGGGAAGGATATGATACAACTATCTATGAAGTCCACAAGCAATACAATCTAAGAAGCAGAAGAATAGATGTCCCTAAAACCATTAAGCAGAAAGATGACAAGTAGCCTAACATAATCAAAATCAATAAACCCCCTACAGAAGTCCTTCCTGGAACAGACCCTAGCCCAAGTAAACCAATAGTTGAAGATGTATCAGATGATCAACCATCTAACAGACAACCTTCTACTGTTGTCCCTCTCAAAGGAAATGTGGAAGGACCTCCAGAAATTGATTTAAAAACAACTTCAGCTCATGATACCACTCTTGAAAAGGACAAAAACGCATAAAATACAACAGTAAAAGAGAATACCACAGTCCAAAATACAAAAACTCAAACTGAAAAACCTTTCAATTTGGAGACTGAAATAGCAAAATTAAAGATAGCCATTCCATTGTCAAAATTGGCTAAACATGATGTCTACAGAGAGCAGGTTAGCAGATCACTCCAAGTTTCTGTGAACAAAGATTCAGTTAATCTCTTTGATGACCAACCTGAATTAGTTTTTGGATCTGAGGTAAATGGAAAATCAGTGGATGGAGGTGTTCCTCCTTTTTATGTAAGTTTAAACATACATGATAAAATACTTCATAATGCCATGTTTGATTCTGGTGCTTCTCATAACTTAATGCCTAAATCTGTAAAGGAGAAGTTGGAACTAGATATTACCAGGCCATACAAAGACTTATTCTCTTTTGACTCAAGCCAGGTCAAATGTCTAGGATTGATTAAGGATTTATGTGTATCATTAGTACAATACCCTGCCAAAACCATTTTAATGGACATAGTGGTGGCTGATATTCCACCCAAATATGGCATGTTATTGTCCAGATCTTGGGGAGAAAAACTTCAAGGATAATTACAGTTGGATATGTCTTATGCTACTGTTTCAGTATTTGGTCAACCAAAGAAATTGTACAGAGAAACTTTAATGAAATATGTGGTCAGTAGCCAGGAGAAACCCCAAAATTTTCCCATTTACTCCATACACTCTGACATGGACTCCTTCATTCTCTACAATGCTGAAATTAAGCCTCCAATTGATGTAAAAGTTTTGGCAGTTGAACAAGAAGAAACTTTAAACGAAACCTCTAATATTCACATTCAAGAAATTTCTGAGAATAGTGATACAGTAAACAATCAAAAGAAACTAGCTAAAAATAAAGAAATATATTCTCCCATACAGCAGATTACTCAGAATCCTAATACTGACTATGAACTTGAAACCCTCTGGTACTTAGAATTTGATGGTTCAGCTAACAAACTAGGAGCAAAAGCTGGAATTTGGGTGCATAATCTACAAAATGATCATGCTGAAGGTCATGCTTATAGGTTAAACTTTAAATGCACCAATAATATGGCTGAATATGAAGCTTTGCTCCTAGGACTTAAATTGGTCAAAAGTTTAGGGGCAATCAGGATATCAGTTTTGGGAGACTCGGACTTAATCATTCAACAGATCAAAGGGAACTTCCTCACAGTTGATCCAAGACTAAGAGCTTATAGAGGAACAACAATTGACCTCCTCAACACATTCCTTGAAACACAGCTTGCCAAAATTCCAAGGAAACATAATTTGCATGCTCACACCTTAGCAACATTTGCCAGCACTTGTAAATTACTGTTTGAACCTAATCATCAGTTCACAGCTGAGAATAGACATAGGCCAACCATACCTAATAATGTGAAGAATTGGCAGGTGTTTGACAATGATAGTCAAATTAACAATTTCTTGACCATAGAGGAAGAATTTTCCAGCACAAATATAGACACAGATATTGTTAGCATGATTGATCAAAAGGATAAAATAGAAACATACATTTCAGCAGAGACTGCAAATCAAATGCTTCATCCAACAGAATTTACCAATAAAGAAATGCAAGATATGAAAGAGATAAATATTGATGAGATCATTGAAGAAGAATCTGAAATAATTGATTTAAAAGATAATCATTTGCCCAAAGGATTGACTCCCTTGGAAGATTTCTTTGATTCTAATGATATTCCAAAGAAACCCAAAATGCAACCTCTAAGAGCAGATATTGAAAACTATAACATAGGGACTGAGGAAAATCCAAAAATAATAAAGTTATCCAAAACTTTGCCCCTGATCAAAAGCTTGAATATGTTGAACTGTTCAAAGAATTCTAAGATGTTTTTGCTTGGAGCTATGAAGATCTGAAACCTTATGACACCTCTATAATTCAACATACAATACCCCTCAAGGAAAATCAAAAACCATTCAAGCATAAACTCAGAAGAATTAGCCCTGTCCTACTCCCCTTAATTGAAAAACAAATCAAACGGATGTATGAAGCAGGAATAATCGCTCCTATCAGGTTTTCAGAGTGGGTCTCCAATCTAGTACCCACTAAGAAGAAAATAGGGGAAATCAGACTGTGTGTGGATTTAAGGAATGTAAATAAGGTTTCTTTGAAAGATAATTACCCCTTTCCCAAGATGGATCACATTTTACAAAGGTAGTAGGTGCCTCTAGGATTTCACTTCTAGATGGATTCTCAGGCTTTAACCAAATTCTGGTCCATCCTGATGACCAAGATAAAACTGTTTTACAACACCATGGGGAACTTTCAAATATTTTAAGATGTCATTCGGACTTAAGAATGCTAGGGCAACCTTTCAACGAGTAATGGACATAGCTTTTGCAAAAGAAATCCATGATTTTCTGGATATTTATCTAGATGACCTTATGGTGTTTTCCAAATCAGATAAGTTACATCTAAATCATTTGAGACAAGTGTTCTTAAAATGCAGAAAGTATGGCATCTCATTAAACCCTAAGAAATCATTGTTTGGTCTAGAGCAAGGCAAACTGTTAGGCCACATCATCTCCAAAGATGGCATCAGAATTGATCCTGATAGAATACAAGCCATTCTACAAGTACCTCACCCCAGAAATGTCAAAGAACTTCAAGCTTTCCTAGGAAAGATAAACTTTTTAAGAAGATTCATACCTGATTTGGCTGAGTTAATCAGATTTTTGAATAACATGTTAAAAAATGATTCAAAGGTTAAATGGACAGTAGAAGCCAAACAAGCATTTGAAGAAATTAAAATGGCTTTGACTAAAACACCAGTCCTTACAAGTCCAAAGTTTGATAGAGACTTCATGATATTTTCATTCCCATCAGAACACACCATTGTTGCTATTTTACTACAAAAAGATGATCCGAGATGTGAAAAACCCATAGCCTTTTTCAGTAAAGCACTTAGAGATGCACCTCTAAAATGCCAAATCATGGAAAAACAAGCTTATGCACTGGTGAAATCTATCAAAGACTTCAGAGTTTATATATTGTACTCCCATGTAATAGCTTATGTACCAAGTGCTGTGGTCAAAGACATCCTGACTCAAGAGGGAATTGAAGGCAAACGAGGCAAATGGATAGCTAATATTTTGGAGTATGACATTGAAATAAAACCCATAAAGCTTATAAAAGGATAGGGGTTAGCTAAACTCATGACAAAAACAAACTTTCAAGCCCTTGATATCAATGAACTGGATAATGAATAGGAGATGGCGACTCCACAGATCAATCAGGCCTTCTTAGAATCACCTTGGTATGATGATATAATTCATGTATTGTTAAACCTGCAGGCTCCTTCAGGGTTATCCAGAACAAAGAAAAGGTTTTTGAAAATGAAAGCTTCCAAGTTTTGTATTTTAGATAATGCCTTATTTTGGAATAATCATGAGGGTATTCTATTGAATTGTGTAATAAAAGATGAAGCTGACAAAGTGCTCAAAGAATTTCATGTAGGGGATTGTGGTGGACATCTTTATTGGAAATCAAATGCATATAAGAACCTAAGGGCTAGATTTTATTGGCCCACTTTGTTCGCTGATGTGAAGAAATTTGTCACTTCTTGCCACAAATGTCAAATTTTTGAAGGCAAGAAGAAACTTTTACCTTTACCCCTTAAACCAATTTCCAAATAAAAGCCTTTCCAACAATGGGGTCTATACTTCATTGGAGAGATCCATCCTCCCTCTTTTGTCCAGCATAAATGGATCCTCACTGCCACAAATTATTTCACCAAGTGAGTAGAAGCCATTCCTACCAGACAAGCCAATGATACTGTGATTATAAGATTCCTAGAAACCAATATACTGTCCAGATATAGCTGTCCTAAAAAGATCATAACTGACAATGCTGCTGCTTTCAAATCCAAGAGAATGATAAGTTTATGTCATAAATACCATATCACTTTAGGACATTCCACAACCTATTACCCTTAAGGTAATGGTCTGGTTGACTCTTCCAATAAAAGCATGATCAATATTATTAAGAAAATGTTGGAAGAAAACAAGAAACACTGGCACAAGAAACTCACAAATGCACTATGGGTAGACAGATTAACTACAAAGAGATCCATTGGAACAAACCCCTATGAATTGGTTTATGGCATGGAGGTTGTATTTCCTTCATCTCTAGGAATCCCTGCAATGAAATTGCTGCAAGAAGCCCAAGTGGAACCCAATGACATCCAGAGAAGAATAAATTACACTATCCATTTGCAGCAGACTAGGGAAGAAGTATACCAAAGATCTCAAGTGCTACAAGAAAAGCTCAAGAAGATATTTGATCAAAGGACTAAGGTAGAAGATTTCTATATTGGAGACAAGGTTTTAAAATGGGATTCCAGAAGAGAGGACAAAGGAAAACATGGGAAGTTTGACTTCCTATGGAAGGGACCCTTTATCATCCAGGCTTTACAAGGGAACAATACTTACTTTTTGAAGAACTTGGATGGCACTGAAACAGAAGAAGGGCCAGTGAATGGCCGGATGCTGAAACACTACTTTGATCCAACTATTTGAAGCATTCTTGCCTTAACATGTATATACTATATCCTTAGTTTTATTTCAGTTTAGATTGGACAGCAAAATTGCTGAAGTTGAAGCCCGAAGAGAAGGCCCTAAGCTTCACAACCATAACTGGTATACATATAATAAAGCAACCAGCAGAAAGAGATTTCATAGGACAATCAAAAAGTTATGAAGAAGGCTATCTGACCTGCTGTTCTTGACTTTCCACTAGGGAAAGCCATCCCCAAGTGGAGACACTGTTAGGTTCCAATACCAATAGGTGTCATATTTCATGATTGACATTGATGGGCTCTGCAATACGTTCATACCTTTTGGTATGGTTGCCAAGGTTTTCCATATTCTCAAAAGACAAAATATTTTTAAAATGTAAAGAGCGTATGCCCTAAAAGAAAAATCAAAGGGCAAAAAGAATGAAATGGTCAAAAGAGTGAAAGAAATGAACCCCAAACAAAGGACCAGGAAAGTGTGCAAGTCCAAAATGCCACTACTATTCGATTTTTGCAATAATCTGATGGTGTGTAGCTGGTTGTTTTATGCCACCATTGATGAATGGCCAAACAGCTCAACCTTGGCTAGTTCATGTTTGAATTTACTTGTTTTACAAATAGAGAATAAGATCTGTCCAAACTGTTCAAACTTGGTAGATAAATAGAATAGGTAGAGAAGCAAAGGAGCTCAATCGTTAAACCTGAGCCCTTGGATGTTAAAAGGGTAGATCTAGATAGGATTGCAATGAAAAGAAAAATAGAGGATGAGGGTTTGACAGTTCAAGTGCACCCAAAGAAAAAGGAAGAAAAAATACTAGGCAAAGTAAACAAGGTAGGTAGATGGTTTTGCAGAAGCATTCTTGTGATTGATTTTGTTTCCAAAAGGTGTTAATCTTATCCCTATCACAATTGTATGACAGAATATTTTGATGCAGCTTAAGTGAGGCAGATTTCATAACTAATTTCCCTTCATGTCTCTTTCCCAAATCATTTACTAATTTCCCCAAAGATATTAAGATCTGTTTAATATCTCCAAGGAGCCACTCATTCCATTTCATCATTGCCTAAGTGAATTCCCATTTTACTTAGGAAAATGGCCATCTTTCTTGTATAGACCCCCTTTCTTCCCTTGGCCTGAGTTTTTATGTAAAAATTCCAAAAAGCATTAAACTTAGCGCTTACTTTTGTTCATTTGTCATATTAACACTAATTTGTATTATATAATTCCCCTGAAAAAGATACCCATATCCCGTACTATATATAATATAATCCCATGCTATTATACCCCGCCCTAGTTAGCGATAACCATAGTTACTATACAAAGGGATTAATGGCTTATCTAAAACCCATTAAGAACCCTCCCCGCGCCATTCGAAGGATTAATTAACATTTGGTTAATTAATAACTAAACTCAACCTCGATAACAATTAAATCCACCCCAAATCTACTAAAAAAAGTGATTTATTTGTGTCGGTCTCGCGTGTTAACTCCCCGCCTTGTTTATAAAGCGCCAGTCGTCCGATCAGCGGCCCCACATGCAACGATGAAGATCTATATCTCGACCCCCACATCGACCGCATGTTAAGTCCCGGGGAGCCGGCAGTATTTCTCCCGTATATATGCCACGCGTCGACCGCCCGCGCTGCTCACTACCCCCCCATCTGAAACCTTCCCGGCCCATAAGCGGTGCGAGAAAAACAACTTACCACCCTCCCACTGACCCTTCACTGACATCACCACCATGCCACTGCCACGTCACCATCCGCCCTTCCGCTAAACAATAAAACATCCAATCCAACTGACGTCATCTGACAATAAACGCCAAAAAGCCCTGCCAAAGCCAAAATTTTGTTAAAACCACGAGAAAATGTCATTTTCGTCCATTTTCTCTACGCACTATTTTCATGGAAATTACGTCTGGTTGATTGCTCGAACGTCCAGTCCACCACCTGGCCAACAAATTTCAACGTCGTGCTCTGTTGGCCGTCCTACAACCCGCAAATTACATTGTTTCCCTCCTGAACACAGGTATTTACCCCAATTTGCTTCCCAAACTAGTAATTTCATTTTTTCCACTGCGAATTTTACCCAACAAAGCCAAATTCAAGTAAAATCAGTCCATAGCTCTCAGAAAGACACCCACAACTGCTCTTTTGCTCATTTTTTCCACAAAAGCTCAACCTCCAGCCTGAAAACACAAGAACCAAGCATGGAGGCTCCAGTAGCCCTGAACATCATGCCCCTTAATGCATCTCATAAAGACCTGGATTACTTACCCTTGGCTGACAAAGATTTCCAAATAAAAGAGTTATCTGGTGACATGAACCATCTCTAGGCATTTTGCCGAATCAGGAATAGTTATCTGAGAAACTCTGATATCTATAGAATATGGGAATCTAATCTTCCCAGGTATTACCTTCCCTTAGTCAATGTTTTCCCAGATATTATCCACCAATGTTGTGCCAACTATGACCCTGTCAGTAAAGCAGTCTTAACCCCATACCAAACTGTCCTCTTTTACATAACTGTTGAATCTATCAATGAGATGTTACACTTCCATCCCACTCAGCGTCTGGTTCCTCTTTCCATGGGATTTTTGCTTGAGCAAGGCTCTCAATTGCCTAATTCAGAGATAACCCGTATTGCTCAAATGTTCATGAAACCAAATTGTCAGCCCCAAGGCCCACCTCCATATTTGCATTTTTGGTTCACTGAAATAGGAAAACTCATAATTGATCTGATATTCTTCATCCTGGGATTCAAAACCAGTGAATTTGTTGATGAGGTCACCTTAGTTCTGTTGTCAATGTTTACTCCAGGACAGCCCCCTGCTGTCAAGTATGACTATGCCACTTTCATTGCCCATAAGATCCATGACCAATTCATAAATCTGGATAGAGAACGAGTATTTAAGTACACCTCATTCATATACCACCTTCTGCTATATTATCAGCCAGACAGCTTTTCATTTCCCATTAGGAAATTGGATTCTAAAGGAGAGCGGACGTCTGTGATCTTTTGGACCTCAGTCTTCCACAATGTCTATGAATCCCCTTATACCTATTGTGAATTCATTGAACTGTTTGTAAATCCAACCACCATTGTATTGATAGGAGCTCCTCCTCCTAGGCTCTCTGCTGATATAAAGAGGATTTTACAGCTTTCCAGACAGTACAAGATAGGTGACTGGTACTTGTACCAGAATCACATTGAAATCAGAATATATGGCTATGAACTGTGCTCTTACAAGCTACCCAAATATGTGCCTATGAGACTATTTGCACTAGAGTATTTCAGGCAGCTTATCAATGCATATTTAACCCACTTTTGTAGTGCAAAGAAAAAGGCTGAGCTGAGAATAAAAAACCAGTTAGGCCCTTTTGTTATCCATAAGAGGGAGGCATGGGAAGATGCTTATAAGATATTAGGGGAACAACTTAAATTGAAGAAAAAAAATTGGTGGGTACCATATGACCCAAATAGCTTTATAAGTGACAGAAAAGTAAGAAACAGGGTGTCAGTTTATGTACACCATAGAATCTCTGAAATTGAACAGTGTTCTAATCAAGATGACTGGGTAGAGGGTACGTTAGTAGAACAAATTAGTGAGCAAGAAAATATGGAGAGGGCTATGAAAGACCTTGAAAAAAACCTTGACCTGGACTCTTTTGGATAGGTATCCTTCAAGCTACCTCAACAAACAGGAATTGGTGCATCCTCTGTTGGAACTTCTCAGCAGCCTGTACAGGAAACTAGCACATCAGTTATAGGGTTTTCTAAGGGAAAGGAAGTGGCAGACACAGAGCAACTAGCAATGACAGATCAGCAAGAGCAAATTCCTCCAGTCCAAACCAAAGCAGTAGATATTCCTGCATTACAGACTCCTCTAAATAAGGAAAAAGGCAAAAAGGGAGACAGGGAAGACCCCATGCCCATGAGTGGGCCTACAGAGCAACCAGGTGCAAAGAGGCAAAGATTAAATCCTCACTTTGTAGAGAAAATCTTTGAAGAAACAATCGGCAGTCTGAGAGGTGAAAGGGTAGTCAACCAGCATACTTCCCCAGTGGTGGACACATCAACTAGCTCACATCGGCAAGAGCTAGAAAGACAACATAGTGTGGAATTTCCGTCCACTAGGCCACAAAGCAAACAAGCCTCCGACATCAAAAGGACATTCAAGGAGATAAAGGCTAGAAACGACCCACTGAGAATGCAAATTTACAACCAATATCTTAAGATGGCCCCCACAAACCAACAAAGGTTGATGTATGCCTATGACATTAAGGAGGGAAAAATGATCATGAGTTATTTTAAGCCCAAGGTGCAGCAACCACAATCAGCAGTTGATTACCTCAGGACAAATCTGGAGGTCATAGCTAAGGACATTCATCCTATGGACCATATTGAGCTGCATAAATAGACTGGAGAGATGTCTACTCCACATTAGATGATAAAGCTATGTTAGCTCATAAATTGCAAAACTCCTTGGAGAACACCTCTGCTCAGCTAGATTTGGAGAAAGCTTCTTCTCTTGCTAAGGAAAACAGGATAAAATCTTTGGAGGAGATTATCATTGAGCTGGGACATGACCCAAAAGATGCTAAGGGCATAAAGGCACTGATGAAGAAGAAAGAGGAAGATATTGCTGCCCTGAGGAAGCAGCTTAAATTGCCCCCTACCATGCATCCACAGACAGCGGAGGTTGTAGAGCATAAATCCGAAGAGGACATGATGGAATTGCTCATGAAGCTCAATGAAAGGTTAACTGATACAGAGCAGGCATTGGAGACAGCACTAAAAGAAAAGCAGGGAGAGTCAACCTCCCAGCCACCTGAAGTAATCCTTGCAGTCACAACTACCCCTTCCACAGTTGTAACAACATTGCCTCCCACTGTTCCAGCATCCACAGTAGAAATAACTACAGGTACATCAGCAGCAACAACAACAACAGCACCAGGCAGCAGCACTAGCATGACCACAGAGGAACTGATAAAAGCCATGGAGGAATTAAAACTCCAAGTATCTGAATTGAAACTGGTCAAGGAACAATTAGCAAAACTAGAAAAGAGCTATGACAAATCCAAGATGACTGTGACAGAGAAGACAAGGGAGGTTAAAGCATTAGAGAACAAGGTGAGAGCATTAGAAAAGGATCTCTCTATAGATAAATCTTTGGAAGAAATCAAAGGCATTTTGTGGGCCAACATCAATCAATCCCTTAGTAATATGTGGAGATCTATCTAGGTCATTTATGAACAGATTGACTTGATAGCAGCAGCCCAAGTGGAGATTCAAAAGACAAGAGATTTATTGGGGCAGATGTTGGAACAAGCAAACAAGCTAATACATTTTTTGAACACCAAGACCAGCGAAGAACTGCGTATCGCAGATAGAAGAGGCACCATTCTAGAGATCAAGAGAGTTCTAACCAAGAGGACTCAGATGCAAAATTTGGAAAGGAGGTGCCATGACATGCAGGTGGAGATTAATTCCTTCACAGAAAAATTTGTAGTTTTGCATAATAAGGGTCTACCCAGTCCTTTAACAGATAATGACCGGCTGATGAGACACATAGATTATGTACATACATTGAATACATATGATGTTGATCAAGTTAATGCATCATCAAGTACTTCAGGAGAGAAGGCACTTCCATTTGGCCAAGCCCTCTACGACAATTTGAAAAAATTATTCTATATTGAGCATGAAGTGAGACATCTATTCACCCTCCAGCCCAATTTCTTTAGGTACACAGAAACTAATGAGACTTTGAGAAAGCTGCAGAGACATAAACTCCCAGAACCAGAGTCGTGGCAAGATATGTTAGGAATCTTATGAAATTATCTTTGGTATCTTTGGTAAGTTAAAATTTTGGGTCATCTACCATAAATGCAGAACGGGAATGAGTGAAGATCAGACGAATAAAAGAGTATCAGATCAGAGTTCAAATGTCCGACCGAGAGGGAGTAGACAACACAGAGTATCAGTGGAAGATAGTTGTAGACCGACTCACAAAGTCTACCTCCAGCACATCTGACAGGACAGAGCAACCAGCACAACATCACTTATGTCTCCCTATTATCAAGACTAATCATCTCTATCTTTTGTAAAAAATGATGAATCATCACTAGATATTATCTCTCTAAGATATTTTCTGAGATATTTTGTATAAATACCCCCCTTAACGAAGTATTTGGGGTTGGTGAACCATTCTTAAAACTTTGTTGTAATACTGAAGTTTTGGAATACAAAAAGCTTTTGGAATCAACTGTTGCTGGACTTACTGGATGTGGAATTGATCCAAATGGACTTGTCACAGAATTCTTGAATCAACTAGTGGACCAATAGGTCCCTTTCTCTTCTGCTTTGTTATTTTTCTAGTTTCATTATATCATCTGTGTTTCACAATCTAAATGGTAATGATAAAGATTAATTCGGAATTTGCTTGATTGCACTCTGTGTTTCATTCATTATCATTCTCTGTGTTTTCTTCGGGATTAGCATAAACAGTGTAACTCTTAACTGCTCCTTAGTGGTATTCATCCACTTCCCTTCTTTGAATATGTTGAAGGATTCTTAACTGCCCTTCAACCGTTTTAAGCCCATCCCATCCAATACAGATCTTTGTTTGCTCCCTATTTGACTACCTTGCTCTGTGAAACCATCCTCTGCTAAGAAACCATATCCAGAAAGCCCTCATCATTGACTTCATTTTCCCAATGGACTGAACTTCTCAGATTCACACCTCAGTTCTATTAAATCTCACCACCCAAAAAATCAAACAAACTCTTGAACTTCATAACTAGCCTAATACCTTTCACAACAAAGTTAAATCATAAAGAGAGAGCCCTCTCTAGATGCAGATTGGCTAGAATCTGTTTCTAAAAGATTGGTCTGTGGTTACCTCGGCCGTGTTCCCTTTCTTACAAATTTTGGGAACAACCTGAGTGATAACACAAATCATGTCAGTTTGGTAAGCAAACCAGAACACATTTCCCTGAGAAGGAAGGATCGGCTAGTAAGCCACTTGAACTTGTCCATACTGATTTATGTGGTCCATCAAGGAAAAATTCACCTCGAGGAGAAGAATACTTTATATTGTTCATTGACAACTTTTCCAAGATGTGTTGGATAGGACTTCCTAAGCATAAAGACGATGCTTTCGAGAAGTTCAAAGCTTTCAAAGCCTTGGTAGAAAATGAATCAGATCGCAAAATCAAATTCCTCAGGTCTGATCGAGGAGGGGAATTTACCTTGGATGAATTTTTCGATTTTTGTGAAGAACATGGAATAAGAAGGGAATTCTCTACGACAAGGACTCCTCAGAAAAATGGAGTTGTAGAAAGGATGAACAGAACGGTTCAGCAAATGGCTCGTGCTATGCTTGATGAGTCTGGAACTCCTGTAACCTTCTGGGGTGAAGCTGAATTTGTTTTCATTACTATTCTCAACAAAAACAAACGTTCAGGTAAACAACGCTCAAACTCCTCATGAACTTTGGTATGCTAAGACTCCTACTATAAAATACTTCAAAGTTTTCAGAAGCAAATGTTACATCAAAAGGACTGATGAAATGCTTGGCAAGTTTGAACCTAGAGCAGAAGAAGGCATTCTCCCTGGTTACTCTTCCTGAAGTAAAGGATATAAGTGTTATAATAAAAGACTTGGAAAAAATTTTGAAAGTATTGATGTGGTGGTTGATGAAACAGGAAACAATCCAAAGCAGATAAAAACCAAAGATTTTGAAGATGATGAGGATTATTCTTCAACATCAAATCAGACTAATGTTGAAAAAGAAACTTATGAGGCACCAAAAAACAGATAAGGGCAGAAGAAAAGACTCCATCCAGGTACGTCCAGAAGAACCATCCAGAGACTCAAATTTTGGGGCAGAAAGAGGCAGTTGTACAAACAGGAACTATTACAGAAGCTTCAATCTATCTAGCATTGCTCTCCTCCATCGAACCACGAAATATAAGTGAAGCATGCAAAGATGAATGTTGGGTCAAGGCCATGAATGAAGAATTTGAGCAGATTGAAAAGAATAACACTTGGGAATTGATTCCTAGACCTAATGATAAGAATGTCATAGGGACCAAATGGATATTCAAAAACAAGCTGAATGAAAATGGAGATGTTAGTAGAAATAAGGCCAAACTTGTTTGTAAAGGGTATGCTTAACAAGAAGGTATAGACTTTGAAGAAACTTTTGCACCGGTTGCCAGACTTGAAGCCATAAGAATGTTCCTTGCTCTTTCTAGTTGTCAGAAGTTCAAAGTATATCAAATGGATGTAAAATCTGCCTCTCTAAATGTAGACTTAGAAGAAGAAGTGTATATTGAGCAACCAAATGGATTTATCCTTAGAAATGATCCAAAACTTGTATGCAGACTCAGAAAGGCTCTCTATGGTCTTAAACAAGCTCCAAGGGCTTGGTATTATCGTTTGGACAAATACCTCCATCAACAAGGTTTTTCAAAAGGATCAGCAGATAGAAATCTATATATAACAATTGACAATGATAAATTGTTAATACTTCCTGTGTATGTTGATGATATCATCTTTGGTAGCAATGAAGAAGCCATGAGTCAAAACTTTGCTTTGGTGATGCAGAAAGAATTTGAAATGTCCCTGCTTGGTGAGCTCACATATTTTCTTGGTTTACAAGTCCAACAAAACAAAGATGGTATCTTTCTATCACAAACCAAGTACCTCAAGTAGATCTTGAAGAAATATGGCATGGAAGATTCAAAACCAGTATGTACCCTTATGGTAACAGGATGCAGCCTCGGCGCAAATGATGAATGAGCAGCAGTACATCAACCAACCTATAGATCCATGATTGGTAGTCTGCTCTATCTAACAGGTACCCAACCAAACATCATGCATGTAGTGGGAATAGTTGGAAGATTCCAGGAAAATACAAATGAAGCACACCTTCAGGCAGTTAAAAGGATTTTCAAATATCTTCAAGGAACACAAAACTATGGCGTTTGGTATCCTAGAGACACAGATCTCACACTTCATGCATATGCAGATGCAGATTGGGTAGGAAGCATGGATGACAGAAAAAGCACTAGCGGTGGTGCATTCTTTATGGGTTCCAGATTAGTGTCTTGATTCAACAAGAAACAAAATTCAATTGCATTGTCTACAGCTAAAGCAGAATATGTGGCTGCCACATCTTGCTGCACACAACTCCTTTGGATGATGCAAACATTACAAAACATTAAAATCACTTGTACTCCACCCATCTCCATTCTATGTGATAATACAAGTGTAATCAGCATTTCAAAGAATCCTGTCATGCATTCCAAGACCAAGCACATACCTATCAAATATCATTTTCTTCGGGAACAGTGCTTGAACAAAAAGTCAAATTGGAGTATGTTACCTCCAAGGAACAGGTTGTTGATATATTCACCAAACCACTACCCAGAGAAACATTTGAATACCTCAGACAGAAGCTAGGGGTAGTGGATGCATCATCTTGTTGTTGACACTTATCCGTTTCAGAGAACAGTGGTTGTACGCGAGTTTCATGAAGCGTATCCGGGTACATACATCGATTTATGTGGATACAGTCGCGTATATGTTGGTTTGAAGAATATCAGTGGGTGAGACTCAGGATAAAAAGAGTCTGATATGGGTCTGACAGTGATCATCTGGCACAGGTTCAAGGGGATCATATACTTCTAATAATGCATTGTTGGCATTATCTTAGAAGATCTTGGTACAATTTCATAGTTGTTTTTTATTTAGGTGGAACAGGTGCAGAGGGAGATCATGGTTGTTGGTCTGGATGGTGATTGACAGATGCTACTGATGATGGTTGCTAATGACTATCATAGCCTTGTCTTAGATATTTGGTCTCTATGTCATGTATTTCTTTAATTATCAAGGTCATGTAACAACCTATTTTGTTTCCCCACTATGCCTGGGATGGATGATGTAATATTCTTGTTTTATCATGTATAAATTTTTGGTATATCCCCACTTGGTTGGGTGAATGTGTCAATTTTAGTATATCCCCACGTGGTTGGGAGATAGATGTATGTATGAGTCTTTGGTGATAGGAAGGTCATTTATGATGTATAGAGTCATGTTCTTTTTATAGGACATTTTTTTACAGACCTTACCTACAATCAGGGGAAGCATGGACAGCACACTTCAGCAGAGCAGAGATTTCAGCATGTACTTAGGGGAAGCATAACCCTTTTCCCTTGATGACAAAGGGGGAGAGTGACTTGGGGTTGCCATCAAGTCCAAAGGGGGAGATTGTTGGAATTATGACATAGGTTTGGCACTATGGAACAGGTGTTGTCCCTAATGGAAACTCACTCAACAACTCACTCAGATATCAGATCATAGATTCAGGCTCTCAGAATGAAGGAAAAAGACGTATACGCAGGCGTCCCTTGATCAAGCTATGTATACAAGCGGGTTCGCTTACCAGAAGGCGCATATGCGTATACACGCACTTTCACGCAAGGAAAAGTGTGTACATGTTGGAAAACTTGGTTTTGGTCCGTGGTATTTGGTCCTTGGTATTTTGACCCGTGGTATTGATCTAAGGTATCTTGACCGAAGTATTGACCCCAGGTATTTTATCCAAGGTATTGCTTCTAAGTGGTTTTGAACCATGGTATTGAGTAAGGCCTAAGACTATAAAGGAGGAGGAAATCATTAGGCAAAGGCACTAAAAGATTGAATATCTAATGAAGAGCAAGATCTAGAATACTGGTCATTGGGTTATGGTGCATATCTAGATCTGAATCAAGGAGGAACCTGAGCACTAGAATAAGGATAAGTTCTATTGATGGGTCAAGATCTTAAGGCTTAAAGAGTAATTTGTATGCAGGTTCAGCATAGCAAAGGTGTGTATACACGCTGGTTCGATAATTCAAAATAGCGTATACACAAGTTTGCCTTAATATAGCAGTGTATGCACGCAGGTTCCACCTATTGAAGTAGCATATATTTGATGTTTGATTGATGTTATTGATGGATCCAATCTAAAAATTTATGAAACGTTGTCGCTAGAAGAAAAGAGAAGGTTGTAGCCTTATGAAGGTCAGCACCTATGTACTAGTACATCAGCTAGTACAAGAGCTAAGGGGGTTGTAGCTCCCTTCCAGGAGAAGCTGGAGAACGAGAGAAGGTTGTAGCCTTCTGCAGGTAGAAGCCTGCGTACTAGTATAAGACTACACCAGTACATAAATATTGTAAAAAGAAGTTTCTTAGTAAAAGAAGATAGAGACGAATTGCAGCAGGCGGTTTTCACCCACATTGGGTTTCCACCTTATGTCTTGTGTACATTGCTTGTACTGTTTACTGCACTTGATTACTGTTTTATGGTTCTGATACACAGATTAAGATCAGCTAACTAAATTAGAAGTCTGCAAGATATACACGGTTTTCTCTAAACACAGTTGCGTATATACGCAGATTTAATTAACAGAAGTAGCATATATCAATTTGTTTATGGAAATGAAAAAATTGTTAAATTGCTAATACTGATTCACCCCCCCCCTCTCATTATTATTTCCAACACATCCAATGCCATGTGACCCTTGTCAATTGGTTAATCTCATTAATCACGTGAATTAGAAAATTGGCCTACAATTCCATGAGACTTGTGGGCATTTCCTTCTCAAGCATGTAGAAAATTTCAACTATCTCTTGACAACATTGGGAATGGTTGTTATGTGAATCTCTTTTTATGTAACCCACCATACAATTTATACTAATTTTTGTATGACACATCATAAGTCACAGGAGAGGAATCGTGAATGATACAACCACATCATATGATCAAAGAATAATAACACCACAAAAGAAACATGTGCATAGTGAATATTATTGTAATCATTTATCTTATAAACTATAGTTAAAAATAAATAAAATGCAATCCACCTACCCTTATTAGGTTGTAGTAATGAGATTTCAAGGTTGACCAAATTGTTCCTATATGGTTAAATAATATTGTATGCTCAACCAATATAAACAAACCATATTCAAACCTAATAAAACATCCTTCTCTATAGATAGATATTTTTTTATTTAAAATCGATAACATGTTGTTTTCTTGGAGTCGACCTCTCTTGTATGTATTTTTCTAGGCCAAAGTTGTTGTTTAGTTTTTGAAGTAATAAGATCTCTCCTAACAATCAATATGTCTTTTTTTTCTAGTTATGTTCTAATAAATGAATGCATCATTGCAAAGAGCACAAAACATTGTTAATATATACATTGGATCTAGGTGTTGAGGTGTTGTAATCATTGTATGCAATCTCAGTTAATTAGAATTTAGTTGGTTGATTGACTAATCATGTAATATGACTAGGAATGGACCTCAAAAATTCTGGTTAGGAACAACTGACTAAGAAATCAAGGAAACAGGACAGTTGAATTCAAGTTAATGAGAAGACAAGTTGATTGTGGATTTTATAGGACGATGATCAATTTGAGAATGGTTATCTCAATCCAAGTCGATGACTAGTTGAACAACTGATAGAAGATAATTGGCTAGAGCACTAAAAGGGATTGTAGTCAGGAGTACATGTATAGTTGATTGAGATTAGTGGTTAACTAGTGGTTGAAGGGAAATCAACTACAGTCAAAACTAGTCAAAAAAATGTTAGGAATCCCAATATTCCTAGGATATTTTCTTATGATCTTCAACCACCTATACTAATTCAAGAAGTTATGAATTAGGATTTTTTATGCCTATAAATAGAATAGGCGTAGGGTTGATGAGAGATGATGAGATGATAAATATCCACGATCAATGGAGATCAAGTGATGTACGAGCACATTGGTCGTAGGTGTGGACTAGGGTCGATGTTCATTGTAATTTGGCTATAATATTAGATTGAGAATATAAGAGCAGTGAAGCTTAAAGGTTGGTTGGATTTCCTAGTTAAGGGTTTTCAAGCTAAAAAAATTATGAGTTGTTGGAATATTTATGGTGGGCCATTGTTTATTTATGTTTTTTTAAAGGTTTGTGTTAATTTTAGTCTAGTTTATATGTCTAGTCAATTGTGTATTTGGACTTTTGGTCTCTGAAGTGTAAATCAAGTGCCTTAAGCCCAACACTAGTAAATAGGAAGTATTTAGATGCTTCATGTCGTAATCTAGTGAAGACTAAGTATGGTTACTAGCAATAAGGACAACAAGCATTTACATAGCAATGCACATAAGAAAATAGAGAAGAGACACAAAGTATTGAAGAACGAGCGAAAACATAGTTCTATTATACCTCTTAGAGACAGACAAAACATTGAATATATATATAATATAATAATATATATAAATATATTATATATATATATATATATATATCTATATATATATATATATATATATAATATATAATATATATAATAGATAGATAGATAGATAGATAGATATATATAGATAGATATAGATATAGATATCCTAACCAGCACAACTAAACTGACCTAGGTCGTCGACTTGACTAAGTTATTGACTGAATTACAATGTAACTTTCTGACTCAACTAGACTAGTCGACCCCTCCAACATATCCCCCACCCTTAATTCCTTCATACCAAATAAAGGGGGATTTGGAGTGTTATAAAATCTTGTAAAAAAAAATATTACAATATAGAGGCAAAAAGCATGTAAAGTAAATTATGTGGCTTCTTGTAGAATTGTTGGCTCTTCAATAGGTTTTGTAGATTGATTAGTCGTCATTCTTCAGTCGATTTTGTTGAATGTTGAGTTGCTTGGTCGACTTCAACTTCAAGAGATTATTTTTCTGAAGTTGCACCACATGTCAAAATGCTTGGTTCAAAGAAAGTATGTTTAGGTCGATGCGGATCTGGTGGCGATGAATGCGATGGTGGTTGTGATGTCATATCATGGAAGGTATATTGGTGTATAACTAGAGCAAGTAGTCAAAGATGTTTGTTGAAAATCAACCATTCACAAACTGCTAATCTTGCTTGCACATCTAGTGCCTTTATCTCTGCAAGATATTATACTTCATCCTCTAATGAATTCTTCTCTAATAACCTTTGGTCAACAATCCCTTGTTGTTCTAGATGTTGCACCCAATTGAGGATTCCCTAAATAATTCTACAGCATTAGTTGCTTCCATTTGAGCTTTCTTCCCTTCCCTTAGTCATTGAGATTCGTCCTGTATAAGATGGGCTTGGAGTTTCTTTTCCTATGAAATTTTATTGTCAACAACCAATTTTTCCCTTAGCCACACGACTTTTTGATAGTGTAAGTCACAGATGAGCATTTCCTAAGTTATGATGCAATTACAGGTTTAATATAGGTATGTGGGCATGTTGTTCAGGATTGTGCTCAATGTGGCTCCCTGATCGAGCATACGTTCCAGTTCTTGCTTAGCTTGCACAAATTTCTGATGTGCTTTATGGATTATTGTTGATAACTCTTGACTTCCTAGTATTGATATTCTTAATTGCAACTCACTTATCTGAGCATTGAGCTGCTCATTACAATCAATCAACCTATGTGCTAAATTGTGAATAGTAGTAAGATGATCATCAACCTCGGTTGGAATGTCAATATTAAGTTTTTCTAGTAGCCTGGTGCTGGTAGTCCAACCATATTTCTGTTTCTTGATCCTATATATGTTGAATATTATTAGTGTCATCCCTTCTTTTCTTCATCTTTATCTTTGTTTCCTTTATGGAATTCTCTAAAATATCAAAAATATGTTTATCTTTGGCAAACCTTAAATTAGAAAAATTACTTGGAATATCAATGAATTATTTCTTAACCCGAGTCATAGGCATGTTAGGGGAGGTCGATTTGGTTGGTGGCGCTTGTTATTTAGTTATCAGTGTAGTCCATGTGTCTTATGTTTTTGCCTTATATCCTCTTATTGTCTCATCTGACCTTGTACGCTATAATGAGATTTATTCTGTTAAACTAATCCAATGGAGTCTTATTAGTCTCTTCTTGTTCTTATTCAATATGTGTCGAAGATATGGAGGGTGAATTTGAGGTTAAGTTGATCTCATGGATCTGAATGTTTTGCTTTGTGCTTGGTCCCGAATACGGTTAGTTTTATGCCTGGGATGAATTACCATTTTGTATAGAAGTCTATAGTGTGGTGGTTTATTGGGCTTCTCTTATCCTCTGTCAAACATTTTCAATAAAAACATATTTTTCATAACCAAGTGCTTGTAATATGTCCCCTCCAATATATGATGCTAAAAATTGAATTTTTGATGGGTTTTTAACTATTTTTCCCTTTGCCTAAGTTGTTTCTAGTAGCTATTGGAAAATTGTATCAAGTCATCATTGTTGTTGTGCATCATCAAGTCTGATATTCAATATCATTTCTTACCAATTGATTCTTGGTGAGGAAGCCAAAGTAGATTTTGGACTCTAAGATTCTCTATGGGTGGTCTTCTTAGCAAAATTTGTCAAAGGCGGCAGCAAATCAACCTTAAAAGGTTGTATTTATAATGCAACTTATATTTCCTCATGTTCTACATCAGTAAGGGGTGTGATGACATCTTCAATTAGTTCACGGTCCTTTGGAGGAATTAGGAATATTGTGTTGGATTGTTGACTCAATTCTTGAAATATTGGGTCCATTATCAGCTA
Organism: Pinus taeda; assembly: GCA_000404065.3. Classification (NCBI taxonomy): domain Eukaryota; kingdom Viridiplantae; phylum Streptophyta; class Pinopsida; order Pinales; family Pinaceae; genus Pinus; species Pinus taeda. The sequence goes on along the minus strand of APFE030671549.1, from coordinate 8,396 downwards.
ATAAGGTAGTTCCTTAGGGTCTACCTTGTGGAGTCGATGTACCAAAATTTGGTTACATCAAGGCTTAACTATATATGTGAGGTGGGTGGCAACATGTGTTGAATATTTTGTGGAATCCTCCATCTATTTGAAATTTCCTTGATATTCAAAAGCCATTTTCTAAATAACTCTTGGGGTCTAGACTAGGGTTTCCCTGACCACCAATGCGAAAAATAAAAATAATAAAAAAATAAAAAATTAAAAATATATTTATATATATTAATTAATTAATTAAAAATAAATTATATATATATATAGATAATATAAATAAAAATTAAAAAAAAAATAATAATAATAATAATATAAAAATAAAATAAAAATAAATAAATCTTAAAATTTCCAATGAGAGGAGTCATTTTCTTAGTAAAGTCGGTTTCCCTAACTAGTGAATTAGGCTTCATGGATATCCAAATCAGAAAAGAGTGGAATCAAGTGTACTTCCCATAATTTTGACATTCCTAGTAGTTGGTCTTGATCATGTCAGTGACATGTTCTAACCACATATATGCTTTCATTGACTTTGTCATCTAGCTAGTAGCTTCAAGCATTGTTATCTTCACATCTAATTCTCTGCCTACGAGTTTTAGATGGCTACAATAATGCAAACCCACTTAAACAATTGATCTTGGACTTGTCCAATTATTAACCCCTTAGAATTATTCTCGGATATTCCTTCTGTGAATTCGTGAATCAAAGTCTTAATATCAATTTTTTTGGGCATTTTACCACCCTTGTATGGAAGTGTAGTGATGTTTTAGATGGCCATTGGCGAAATTGATACAAGATTTTCAAGCCATAAGTATCTAGTGTGATAATTACTAACCAGGTATTTGACATCTTCTTCCTTCATTCCTTGCATATATACGACTAGTGGAGTGCTAAGAATGTCATGAATTCTAGATTTATGTAGCAAATATGACTATGAATTACATTTCTTATCTGGTTTCTCCCATTTGAGGAAGGATTCGTTACTTTTCTCCCATAATGGATCATCCATCCTTGCCTATATGATATTATGGATTCTTATTTCAAGTTATGTCTTCCCATATTTGTCAAATTTTTCTATCATCCTAGGTTCATGTAATGCCACCTCCCACATTTACCCACTTTCATCGATCTGAGGGGGTAAATGTGAGATGAGGGCTACTATAACATGATTCAACCTTCTATATTTACTTAAGGAAATGAATACAATGAAAGAAGCCTTACTGAACTTCCTTAAGAGCTACAGGACCCCCAGGAGCTAAACAACCACTCCAGGTGCCCAAAACCTAAGCCAACTTTCTTTTTAAGTGATATGGACTCCCATCTGATTGCATAAAAATAAAATCTAGTGACTGTAACCCTCCACTTGCATGGATAACCCTACCACCCAACGATTACAATCTAGAATTCCCAGTGCTGTGCATCTAACCTCAGAATCTGAGCCACTTTTTCAGGGCTAGGATATTGACCTCTTCCCAGAACTTGATATAACTATCCAGAATGATAAATGACATAAGGACAAAGCATATAAAATAAAACTTAACCAAGGAATTGACCTAACCTGGCCTAGCCATGACATTTATTTTGTCAAACACATGGCGAGCATGAAATCTACATGCCATGAATGCATATATGAACCTATAGATCTAAAACTTATCTTAGAAACATCAAGAAGGTCTAATTCCCTCTCACAATAGCTACAATAACATCTATTAGGTCATGCATTCAATAACCATTCCTTTACCAATCAAAACTTGATAAGATCCATAACTTGAATCTATCATGAAACCATGCTTATACCCAACATATAACTAGAATAATAACAATGATAGAACATCCATCAAAGTCACATAATAACAAGTACAATTACTCATAAAATACAAGAGGAAATTAGATCTTATTAACATATGCAAAATCCAACCAAGTCAGGGATTTCCACATACCACCTAACCATAGATTGGGCTGAAATAAATCTCTCTTTCAGCCAGTCACCACCGTGCCATATTCCAAGCATGAATGTGGGATCTCATGGGACAAACCAATACATAAACAACCAAGGGAATCCATAGGTTAAAACACCTCCACCCTCACATTACTTTGATCTCACCTAAACTAGTCCCGATATCACAAAACCAAACCAAGCTTGGATGCCTCAAAATTCCTTCACATCCCTACAGGAATTTTCCTGTCTCCACCCACCTGTTGAGGGCTTCTCGGAGAAAACTATCTCCACCACCAATCCTTGGGATTTTCCTAAGACCACCTCACCCAATTCCAAAACCTTCTAGAAATCCAAAGCTCAACCAAGAATGAATCCCATCACATCAGGGTTATCCAGGAATGACAAGGCAAGGTTGAAACCACTGTCAAACCATGCAAAACCCATTACAATGATAGAAAATGAACCAAATACACACATGCATTTGCCATGCATGCCAAAACCAGTTAGGAAATCATAAATGCAACATGTTATCTACAAGTACTCCCATTGAAACCGCTTGATCCAACTCTTCCTTACTTGATCGTTGCTTTCCTTTACTTTCTTTGTCCTTCCTTTGCTTGTCTTTACTTTCCTCCTCTTGGTGATCTTCTCCTACCTGAAGCCAATTCCAAAATTCAACTGACAAAAAGACCCAAATTGATGCTATAATGCCTTTTTATTATTTATGCCTCTAATTTCTTCATTTTTCCTCTATTTTCCTTAAGTCTCCTCCTCACATGCAACATGTGACCTTTCACCTTCCTTTTCTCCTAATTTCCTTTATTTCCATAAATAAAATTCCAATAATGCATTTTCTCTTTTTCAAAACCTTTTCCAATGCCTTTGCCAATTTCCTTAACCATAATAAACAACAAGTGATGTCCACTAGGATGTTATACCCAACATTCAACTTAGAATATGTGTACCATGACCTTGGTCTTATTTTGTCTTTATTAATTTTATTACATGAACTTTTAGTTCAAGGTTGTTACAAACCCCTCCCCCTTAGGGGAACATCATCATCGGTGTTCTATGAAACCTATGACCAGCAAGACTGTTGAATAGCAAAACATACCTTCCATGGAGCTTTGTAACTTAGCTCAATGCAGTATTTATAATGAACAACCTGCTCAAAATCAAAACCATCATGACAAACATGACAACTTGACAACCATACCACTTATTAGCGCTTTATAACATAGCTCATTGTGGTATTTACAATAAAAACCATACATAAATATGTACATATACCAAAAAATCATTTGCCTCCGCCGGAAAATAATGAAGGATACATAGCCCACATCTTATCAGTCATCTCCCATGTAGCTTCATCGAGCCCAAAGTGCTTCCACTACACTTTAAATTGCTTTAATGCTTAGTTCTGGAGCATGAGTTGTTTCCGTTGCAATATGCATTAAGGTTTTCGCTGGAATTCTCCTTCTAGCTCCACCTGCAATACAGACCAATCAATAACATGATCAACATCTTTCAGTTGTATTTTAAGCAATGAAAGATGAAACCATCATGGAATTTCATTATCGGAGGTAGTGCAACTCTGTAGCCCACTCATTCAATCCTCTCAAGGATCTCCAAAGGCTCGCAACACTGAGGTACCAAATTCGCACATGACCCAATCCTCAATGATCTCCTCTTGGGCTTGATATGTAAGTACACATGCTCCCCAACCTGAAACTCCTTCAATTCCCTATGTTGATCTGCATAACTCTTTTTTTTATCCTGTGTTACCTTTAGATTCTTCTTTATAACCTAGATTTATGATTCCATCTCTGCCAACATGTCTGGTCTAATAAGTACCATGTTCATTAGATCACTCTAGGATGGGAGTATTACAACTCTGCCCATAAAGTGCATCAAACATACTCATCCTTAGTGACTCTCGATACCCATTTTTGTAAGCAAACTCAGTCAGTGGAAGATACTCCTCCCACCTCCTTTTCTGATGCATGACATACATCCTCAGCATATCCTCCAGTATCTTGGTAACCCTCTATGTCTTTCCATATTTCTATAGATGATAAGTTGTATTGAAGGCCAACTATGTACCCAAACCTGCAAACAACTCCTTCCAAAACCTAGAATTGAACTTGACATCTCTATCTGATATGATCTTCTTAGGAATACCATGCAATCTCACTATCTCCTTGATGAAGATCTGAGCTACCTCGTTGGATTAATAAGTAGTCTTTACTGGAGTGAAGTGAGCTACCTTGCTTTAACTTTTCAACCACAACCATGACAGAATAATGTTGCTTCAATGTCCTCGACAAACCTGTAACGAAATCCATGGAAATGACCTCCTATTTCCAATCCAGAATTGGAATAGGTTGTAACAAACCAGATGGGTGCTTACATACATGATTCACTTGTTGGTAGTCCAAACATCTAGCAAAAAACTCCACCACTTCCTTCTTCAAATCCATCCAATAATAGAACTTCTTCACAGTTTTCAACGTCTTTTGATATCTCAAGTGACCTGAATATGGCTTGACATGAAACTCACTCAAGGTAAGCTTCTTGATCACTATCATCTAGTACATAGATCATGTCCCTAAATCTCACCAAGCCATCTATCGTGAGATGATAATCCACATCTTGTTCACCTATAACCCATTGTTGTAACCTATGCTTAAGTTATTGATATATGTCATCATGCCGCCCTGCCTACAAGACCCAATCCTACAAATTTGTCCCATAAGAGCACACAGTTGCAACATGGTTTACCTGCACTCTCCTACTCAGAGAATCTACAACCTTGTTCTCCTTTCCTTTAATGTATATGATCTCAAATTCAAACTCAATGAATGTGGCCAACCATCTAGCTTGCATGGCATTCAGGTTCAGTTGATCAAACAAGTACCTAAACCCATTGTGTTCGCTCATCAACACAAATCTCCTACCAAGAAGATAGTGCCTCCACATCTTCAATGCATGAATGATCACTGCCAACTCAAGATCATGTGTCACGTTGTTTTTCTCATGCTCATTTAGTTTCCTTAAATAGTAGCATACCACATGTCCCCCTTGCATCAGGACTCCGCCAATTCCTCTCTTGCAAGAATTTTTACACACCAAAAACTCTTTATCTGGATCTGCAACCTTGAGAACTGGAGCATTTGTCAACAACTGCTTCAACTGCTCAAAACTTGTTGCAAATTCCTCTATCAATTCAAATTTATTTCCTTTCCTATGTAATGATGTAATATGATAGGAAATCCTTGAGAAATTAATCCAGATTTAAACAGGAACACAACAAATTACAGATATAACCATAAATACAAAGATGCAGTAGAAATAACACTTCCTTTCATTAATATCAAATACTGAAATATGCTTACAAATAGAATGGAAATAAGACTAGCTCGGGCGATGGTAGCTTATCTCTGAGAAGAGATGTGGCGGCTACATGCCTCTAAACTCTATTGCAATGAGGCTCAAGGGCCTTTTTATTATTGAACAATAAGAGTAAACCCTAAAAAACCAAAACCCTAACCCGGCAAGATGTAACACCAAGAGTTTATCAGCCCTGTTGGGGTTAGTTGGATAGCGAACTTCCCAGGGTCGCGACTTGGTCATATTATCTCTGTTTGACGGGCATGATACCCCATTGGAAAGATCTCCCTGAGGACTACGGCGAAAAATATGATTTTCAATAGAAAATTGTTGGTACAAGATTGCCAGAAAAATGTCGTTTAGGGCCTCAAAACAACTCTGGAAGTTTAGGACCCGAAAAACTACTAAAAATAGTAAATTGTGCTAC
>APFE030671544.1:155764-194294 GCA_000404065.3 Pinus taeda | reverse complement strand
ATGAACATTGCAGCATATTTATCTCACGACACTCAGAGGTTGACCGCTCTTTTTCAGAGACAGACCCCAGCACAACAGTTGCGGAGCTTGTGCCATCATGGTCTCATTCAGCTTGTTGTTTCCCACCAGTTGAGGCAGCAGGGCATTTTATGGGCAGACTTCATTTCTCATGAGGTCTTTTCAGCGCCTTCACGGTCACAGCTCGAGCCAGAGGGAGCACATCCAGAGCCACAGATTATTCATGAGGAGAGAGGTCCATCTCACCAGGCAGAGATTATGGTGCCGACACATCTTGTTCCCCCACTACAGTGTACATATCAGAGAGGACATAGGACCTTATTTGCAGCAGCTAGACGAGTATTTTCTCCACACCAGGTGGAAGGGGTCTCGTCTTCATCTTCAGAGCAGTGAGTGTTATCTCCACACCAGGTGGAAGGGGCCTCGCTTCTTTCAGCAGCACAGGTAGCAGAGAGGGGCAAACAGCCCATGGTTGAGGAGAGAGTGTCCGGTGCTCCAGTTATTGATCTTGATGATGATTCTCCTACCCCAGGGCTCAAGGATATTATCCAAGAGTAGAGCGCCGAGATTCAGTCACTGCAACGAAAATTGTATATGTCAAGATGGATAAACACATATTTGGAGCAGCGTAACAAACAACTGGAGGATGAAAAAGAGCTTGATGAGCTATGGAGGATCCGCAGTGATCGAACCTTGCAACGTAGGAGGCATGGTGACTTATTACGTGTTGATCGAGAGTCCATGCTTATTCGTGTCAATGCACATTTGGAGAAATTGTTGGCAAAGGCAAATCGTGACAAAGCGCTGCTACGTCACATGAAGACACATTATTGGGCAAGACTGCATGTTTCTAAGGCAAGAAACAAAATCCTCCAAAGAAAGCTGTCAGAGGCCCGGAAGAGGAAGAAGAAAAGGACAAATCCCCTCTCCATCTTGGCTGAAGCGTCCTTTATTCATCATGGTACTGATCGGCATTGATCTAGCATCAAAATATGAAAATTTTGAAAATTTTGGAGCATTTTGCCAATTTTTGGTAAAATTACAGGTTTTTCCCGTGTCGCGTCCGCGTCGCGCGCGCGGACATTTTGAAGGACTGCTCGGAATTTTGCAAACTTTGCATTTTTGGAAAGGGCATGCCAAGAGAAAAATTACCAATACTCGGGAGAAGTTTAATTTTGAGATTTGAGCCTCCAAAAGCTCAAAATACATCAAAAAATGACTTTCTGCCCACTTTTTGAGTTGCAGAAAGTGACCTTGGGAGAAATGGTTTTTGAGGGGGCAAAACAACTCCAAATTCAGAAATTCCACTTGGGATGGAAAGTAGACAGGCCAAGCTTTCCAATGAGCTATCTTGCACTTGATTTGGACCAGTGGAACCCACTCAAAAGTTGCTGCAAAGGTGCGCGGACACGAGAGACAGGGGGCGCGGACATGAGAGCAAACTTTGCCAGAATTGACTTTTTGGGTCAAAAAACACTGTTTTGACTATGGTTGATTATTTTTACTTGTAGATGATGGATAAATGTAATATTTTCATGGCACTTTGATAGATTTTACCTCTCTTTACTCTTCTAGAAGCTTCCTTGATGTAAAAAGTGAATAATTAATGCATGAATCAGTTAGCTAAGTAATAGAGGCAAGTTGTTGAGCTGCCTATTATCTAGTGCTTAGTTTGGAATTAGTTCAAACTGCTCCTAGAAGGATGAGCTCGACCCCTAGAGGCAAGGGAAGAGGTTAGCTTGCCTATATTATGTGTTTTCTTAGTCATTTTGAGTGGTTGGAAGGTTGGCCTCTTGTGAGAGAAAGCTTTATTGTATATTGTACATCTATCTCTGCAATTTAAAGAAGAAGAAGGCCAGGGTTTTGCAGACATCCTTGTGGATTCTTGTGGATTGTTGTGTTGATGGTGTGTTCTGTACATGTTCTTGTAAGTTTGTTTATGTATTCTACATCTCTCTTTGCTTCTATTTGGACAGATGAAGTGGTAAAGTTTGAATACATGCTTTGACATGCTCAGCTTTTTAGTTTGTTCAAAATTTATGTTTTCTACTGTTTAGAGAGGACTCAAATGGTTTTTTGCCCTCTTTAGCTCCTTCTCTATCATCCCTGATCATCCATCTCAGATTAAGGCATCAGCGCTCACTCCTACCTTGCCCCAAAGATCCCCCTGCAAAAACTGTGCTCAATCCTCGCACCCTGAATTGCACTCCCTCCAATTGCCACCAAAAACCCAAAAATCTTTAAATCAACCCCCCTTATCAATTTACTAGCCTAATATCTTTGATCCTAATTGGTCAGCTTATCATATTGAAAGATCTACCGAATCTAACCCGAGAGAGCCTTCTCATACCTCGTAGGGCTAGCTACGAGGTGAAATGGTTTGATGTAGCCTTGAGAGTTTGTCTATCTCAGCCTAGGTGAATTCCAAGTGCTAACAAGGTCTACCCCCCTTTGCCTGTTGTAGGGAGACAACTTAAACAGAGAGATTGGAGATCAGGGTGACATCTCCCGATCTGATTTGTTGTCGCGGTGCCTAGACATTTTGTGCGACAACATTTTTTGGCGCCGTTACCGGGGAATAGAGTTTTTTTGTCCCTAGTTTCCTGGAAATTGTTTTAATCATCCCATCTTTTTCGCTATTCATAGGCCCGTCAAGCTGCAACAACATTTTTTGGCACTGTTTCCGGGGACCGATTTATTGGGCCTTGGCTTTATGACATTCATCTTTCATCTTTCTATCATTCATTTTAGCTGGCAACATCAACATTTTTTGGCATCATTGCGAGGGACATTTTATTCTCAGCGTTTCAACGAAATTTCCTCATCATTCTTCTCATTTCTCATCTTTTCATTTGAGCTGGCAGCGACAACATTTTTTGGCGTTGTTGCCGGGGATAGAGTTTTTATGTCCTTGGTTTCCTCGACATCATTTTAATCATCTCATCTTTTCCGCCATTCATTAGCCTATCAAGTGGCACAACATTTTTTGGTGTCATTTGATCTTCTCATCACCTTATCTTTTGTCATCTCATTAACCGTTTCTTCTGCACTTTTAGCACCTGGATATTTCGGTTAGTTTCTTGTTTGGGTAGTGGCTCCACTTCTTTCATTTATTATTTCTCAGACAATAAGCCCTCCCTTATATCCAGTTGTTTTTGCCTTTTGGATCCTAGAGCTAGATTCATGTTCAAGTGGTGACTCCACTTCTTTCATTTCTTACAAGAATTTCTACTAGAAGCTTGCTTCTTGTGGATCTCTTTATTTTCTTGAGCAGGGGTCTCTCTCTAGCATCCATTTGGTCCCTCCTTATCCATTTAAGCAATACATAATGGATGACTTGTTTACCCCGTGTCATTTTACTACTTTTCTCCATGATATTTCGGAAGAGGCCATTCATAAATTGTCTTTGTTCTCAAGTGGTGATTCAGTCGCTGTTAGAAAGCATTTATGTAGGGTTACTCATACAATAATCAAATATTGTAGTTCTCCCCAATACAAATATGAAGATGTCAAAATGCGTCTATTTTCCTTTTCTTTAGAGGGTGATGCTTTGAATTGGTTTCATAATTGTCCTGAAGATTCTTTCGCTTCTTTACAAGATATCATCAATGCTTTTACAGATAGATATGGTAATCAAGGTAGCTCGCCTTGTGCCCTTAATACTATGCAACAAAATGAAAGTGATCTTGTAAAGGATCCAACTGTCAATGAAAGATTTCAAGACTGTTAATGAAAGATTTCAAGACAATTTTCCATATCAAAATGTGTCATCCACTTGTATCGTTGCAAGACAAATCCATGATAGTGGAAAAACAGGAACAAGTTATCAAATCAGTGTAAACAATGGAAGGGAGAATGATAAGCATCTTATAGAAGAACTAAAGCAGTTGGTTAAAGACATGCAGTTCAGTCAAACATGGTAAAAAATAGGGAGCTTAATCAGGAAAATTTTATAACTGATTACGTCAAGGATATGAGAACTTTGTACACTTAACTGGAAAAACGTGATGAGGAGATGGAAATCATGAAAATTAAACACTCTGATCACGTAGCCACCATAGTAGAAAAGTGTGCCCAGAATATGGAGGATATGAGGATCGACATGTAGTCAACATGCTAAGGAAATGGAAACCATGAAAGTTAATCATGACAGGGAAATTAATTCTATGCAAATCAAGTTATTAGCCCTAGAGGAAAATGTGATGATCATGGAATTTAATCATTCGAATCACGTGACTACCATGGAAGCAAGTTATCAAGAAGAAATAAGTTCGATTCATAACAGATTGTCAACTATGGATGAAGAAATGACCATCATGAGATTTGATTATAATAATCAGTTAGCCATCATACAAGCAAATCATGAGAAAGAGATAAACTCTATGCAACATTGCTTGATGACCATAAAAGCAGATAATGACAGTAATAAAAAATATGGAAGCTAGTCAGATATGTCTTCATAATAAGTTATTGACCATGAAGGAAAACCATGCCAAGGAAGTCAATGCTATGAATGATGAACACTCCACTCAAATGGATGCCATAACCATATAGGTACAAAAACTTCAACATCAGTCAGAGGATGAAAGAAACAAGGAAACATCAATAGATCATAAGCCTCTCTATCTGTTGCAGCAAGCTCCATCTTATTATAAGGTCATTTGTTCCATTAAAAAGTGGTTAATTGAAGGTGACTCAGATAAAATGGAAATTAATAAGAATCAGGGAGATGCTCACATGGTTAATACACCGGTCATAAAAGATCAAGTTATAACTCATGACACTTGTGAGATCGATCCATCATTATTGACAGAGCAGATGCAGAATGAAGAAAGACATGTCATGCATATCTTACATATTTCATCTGAGAGTTTTGAAGTAGAATGTTCCACATCATCAATGATACAGCCTGCCACAAAGAAAAGACGCAAGAGAAAGAGAATGAGAAAGCGATTTGATGCATTAGATGGCCACGAGCAGCTTGATTTTTGGATAGGAAGAAGTCATATCGTGTGCAGGATGGGACATGGCACTTCTGAGAAACAACCGACAGATTTGCCTGAAAGCAGGCAAATGCTCAGTATGCACTATATTAAACGCCCCTGATGCCATGGGGCATCTTTGCATTGTATTTCTAACCTTATATCCTGTTATTTTGTAGTTAGATTTGTGTTTTTCATGTTATTAGGATAGTTAATAAATAAAGATCTTATATCTTTTATGTGCGTAGCGTTATATGATGATTTTTGGATGGACACTACTTATGTTATGTTGTGTGTTGCATGGATGCAGATTTTGGATTCTCACATTCCTCTGGTGTAGCAATGTGTCCCCAAGTAGAGCCAGATGTTGACCACTACGTGTCAATGACTCATAACAGTACGCCCCCTTTTTCCGCAAAAGGGATAGCACCTGATCGACGTGTCTGTGCCGTTCAACGATCATCATCAGCCTAATTCTCATATTATAATGTAAACACATTCTGCATGTGTATAATGTAAATAATCTCAGCAGATCCGTGTCGTGTATGTAATTGCCTAGGTAGACTTACTTTTCTGGTGATGATCTACATTTCGGGAGGTTTTTTTGTCTCACCGATCCATTTTCGAATGGTTGGCGGAGTTTTCCTTCAGCCTTACCCAATTGTCACTGGAATCTTAGGCGAGTCGTAGTGTTCTAGATCGAGTCCATGTAAAAGTGATTTGGGAATAATCTTGACTATTTGGTTAGGTTATTTGTTTGGTCTACTGGATTATATTTGTGTCGCAGAAATGGGTAGTCTGTGAGAGTCTTTTACAAATGGGTTTTTCCCCTTGAGATGTAAAAAATATGAAAATTGTGATATAAAGTGCCTTGAGGGTTGGAAAAAAAATTTATCCCCTCATAGGTTAATTAATTAAATTTTCTGGCCCAAAAATTAATTAAAATCTTAAGCCAGAAATTTAATTAATTCTAGGTTCTAGGTAGATTTAAATTCTCCAAATGGAAAATTCATCGGTCCTTAAAATTCAATTTTTAAAAGGTCTCGGGAATAAGGTAAATTAATTATTTTGCTAAATTATAAGCCTTTGGTCCCGGGGGTTAAGTCAAAGGTAAAATTTGAAGAAATTAATTCAAAAATTTATTTTTTGAATTAATTAAAATGCATTTAATTGAAAAATTAAAATTTCCTCAAGAATTTAAAATTTCGACGGATGAGATTAAAAGAAATTTTGATCCTCATCAACGATCGAGATTGTTTAACAAGGATCACTCGAAATAGTTGTTGGAGGATTTATTTTTAAATAGGAAGTCATTTGTCAGTCAATTCATCCGATCTTTGAATCGTGTACTAAGCTCTCAAGCTCTCTTGTATACTTTTTTGAATTAATGCAAAAGTCTTTGGGGTTTTAACGTGTTGTAGTGTTCCTCTTCATGAATTTATGGTAACATTTTTATAATTTTTGCTTAATATTATGTGAAAACTATCAATCAATAACTCTCTTAGAATAATCTGAATACAGATATCTTATTCAGTTTGTTGGATCTAAGGTAACATTTTTAATTTTTATTGAAGTAGCAGGTATCTCTATTTCTTCATAATTTTATTGTTGTTCTATTTATCTACTTGATTTGATGGTTGATCTAGTGTTTGCAGAAGATCTCTCAGGTTCTCATTCAGCGTTTGGGGATAGTTCTCAGTTGGACCAGCCAACTCTCAACACATATTTTCTGAAGAGCTTACTTCATATAAGCCTCGAGATTTATCTAATAATAATCATTTTTCTGCAAGGTGTTTTTGAGCTAGTATCTTTCTAAAATTTCAAAATATTTTGTGGAATTTTTTATAGATCTGGCTATTAAGAGCATTATATTATCAGATTTGGGAGCGGAGTTGGGCTCATACTCCTTAGATCTGATAGATCTATAAATTAGTTGTATAAATATGTTATTTACTTGTGTAAATCTTAAATTTTGTAACATAATTTTGAATTTTAACACTTGGGTTTTTGAGATTTTCTTTACTTTTGTACATATTGGGTATTGGGTTATTCTCTTTTCACTTGTGCAGGTGATCTGAAATCACCCGTAAATGACCTCAGAGAATTAATGAAGGTATTACGGACTCATGTGTTGGGGTGTGCCTATGTTATTTTATGCAACGGATTGATAAGATTGCGAAATACACAAACATTGAAACAGTAAGAGAACATAGTAAGCAAACACATAAAACACAACAAGCTTAATAAGAAGTTCACCCAATCCTCTTGGGCTACGTCTCCTCATCCAACCTTCAGTGGTGGCCTTTCTATTGTGTCTTAAAAGCAGAGTTTTTACAATGATGATCTCAATTTGAGTCTCACTTAACAGATGACGATTAGTAGGATTGTACTTGGATCCCCCAAGTCTCTAGAGTACATAGACTCCCCTTACTGAATCTCGACCTCAACTAGTCTCAATGGTATGAGTCCAATTTGGTACTCAATACCTGACAGGTATACACAAAAGAGCTGCTTGAACCTCTCAAGCCTTCTCTAGAGTTCACAGACTTTCAGACTCTCTATCTCTATCTGCTTGATGTTGCCTTAGCTCTGCAGATCAGCTTGGCTTCTTTGTTCTCTACAATTTGCTTCTCTCTCTTTCTACCTCCTTTTGCCTTACTTTCTATCTGTTCGTGGCTTAAATCCAATCGGCTCCATGACTGTTCGTTTCGCTTCCAGGCTCTCTGGATCTCCTGCCTCTGTTCGCTTGAATTCCCCTACTTTGCGTCATCATCACTATGTAACGCTTCATAGAGATGTGGCCACCTATTTTCTCATGAACTGAGTGTTATTTCTCTTTGAACGGTTGTTATTTCCATTGCTCCAAGATTGCCCGCGAAACTGATTCCTCTGCCAACTCATCGGTCATATCGGACCTCAAATCTCATATGACTCAGCCTATTTCCCCGTCGAATCCGGTCATCCATCAGATCATTTCTCCGTTGTTGATCTGGAGCCTCCAGATCCTATGGTCTTCGTCCATATCGAGCAGGTAAGTAGCATGACCTTACCTGTCCGATGTGAGTGGTTTTCTCTCTCATTCGCCGGACGCGTGTCACCCAGTGTATGGCATCGGGTGGGACTCGGTCGAACCCGCTTACCGCTTGAAGCCCTTCCGATATCTTGCCGGTTTTAGCACGGGACCCGCCTTCTAACGGAATCAACGATTTCCATATGGTTTTATGCTTTCCTCGTGACCGAGCGCTTAGGGGCTTTCCTTCATTGCACTAATCGCGTATCATAAACTACCTCTGTTTCTAGTTTTGACCTCTCATTTGTCAATTTGAGCCAGTGCACGGTTACCATGGGCTAATGATCTGCACGCTTTGACCAAAGGTCCTCGTTGATCCGTGCTGACCATAAATTTCCATTGTTTAGAGGTTATTTCTGATAAGCTCGACATCCATAAAACTTTGAAACTTCGACATGAGTTTTTACAAAGTTCGGTTAACTTTAAGAGAGCTTAAGGATCCAATTCGGATCAACAGGAATAGATTTGAGAAATCAACGAAGAAAATCTTCAGATTTGAGCTAGATCTAGACCCTAGAGGGCAAGATCTAGGCTCAAAGATTGTTTGCAGGAATAGATATGAGAAATCAACCAAGGAAAACTTCAGATCCGAGCTAGATCTAGACCCTGGAGGGAAAGATATGGGCTCAAAAATTGTTTGCAGGAATAGATATGAGAAATCAGCTAAGAAAATCTTCAGATCTAAGCTAATTCTAGACCCTAAAGGGCAAGATTTGGGCTCAAAGATTGTTTGGAAGAATAGATCTGGGAAATCAACCAAGTATATCTTCAGATCTGAGATTTTTTCAAGCAAATCTGGGGGTTTTTGAGACAGATCTAGGCTGTGGAGGGAAATATCTTGTCCCAAATATTTTTGCAAGGCCAACCATTAAAGATTTTGCAATAAATCTGAAGATCTGAAGCAAAATAATTTTTTCAGAACAAGGGTTTCAAGTTTTGGGGCTCCTAAGCCCATATCTATCTTCTCCTAGCCCAACGCTAGTTCTATTGGGCCTAGTACTAGTTTATATGTGAATCATATGTCTGTGATTTCATTGGTATTTCTGTTGTTATTACGCTGGTTATGTATATGTTTTATGACATCAGCTATGTATGACTCTCATCATGGTTTTACTTGTAAATGAATGAACAATGTATCTATGACCTAATAGATGAAATGACCGTTAATGTGTTGAGACATCAATGCTTCTTAGTGATTCTGATCTAAGTATGAGACCCCTATGTTTAGATATGTTATTTACACCTGTAGATTATATATTCGTGATATGTTTGACGAAATGCCTGTCATGGCTACTGGGGGTCGAGTCAAGGTCTTATTCAAGTAACTACGTTTGTACTATCATTTCCCTGTTATCTTACTGTTTTGAAGGTGTCATTCAATTTTGGGCAGTGACCTGGGCTTTGGGCCTGAAAAAGTGGCTCAAATCTCGGTGACACAAGCACATGATTGACCAAAATAGTCCCTAGACGCTGGCATGCCTATAGCATGGGAGCGTCTAGAGCCTACTGGACGTTGGCATGCTTATAACATGGGAGCGTATAGAGCCTCTTGGACGTCGGCAAGCTTACAACATGGGAGCGTCTGGGGTCAAGTGGTCCAAAATCTTAGTGGGACCTAGGGGCTAGTTGGCAAAAAGGTTGGAAAGATTCCTGAAGGTTCTAATGCTGATGCTGAAGGTCTGTATGATGTGTTTCCATCGGTTCCACTTCCTTAACGTGACTTAGGAGGTCAAATCATATCATAGTGGCATCTCGTCGCATGTTTACCCTAATTGGCCAGTTACTTGAGTAGATGTGGAAAGAGGGTGTTACAAACTCAAGCGAGTCAAGTTTCTTTGAATCACCCTCATACAAGGGACCTACATGTGTGTGAAGATTTCACTACTAAAGTCTATGGAAGTGTACATACTCTACCTTCCTCTTTGTTTTAATCTGTAACTTTTTAGAAAAAATTACATGCTATTAAACCCAACCAATGCTATTGAAACCAACAAATATTATGAATATAATTTGTAAATTATATTATTGGATGAAAAATTAAAGATTAAATTATATTTTTATATTATGGGAAATATATGTGATTTTATTTGATATAATATCACACGCTGTAATTGCACTTTGAGAAAAGAAGATAACCCATCACTCCTTACATCCAATTGATAATGAATAAAAAATATGAATATAATATCAATTATCAATCTGCTAGAGGGCTTGACCTTCGCTTCATACTTTGCTGTGAACACTGGAGAAGATGCTAATATTCTCATCTGAATTTGGAACGTTGAATTGGATAACTCAATGGCCAAGTGAAAGGAAAAAGGAAAGTAGGCTAGATCCTCGTATCTAATAACATCACGGGCTCGAATTTAATCTTAACATTAAAGTGTGTCGGCCAATTTTTGTTGAGCTTCATAGGCATTTATTTCTTGTGTCTATTAAACGACAATAAACACCCAATATCCAAACATAATTTACTCTATATATATATATATATAAAAGCTGTTAAGGGTTTGAGTTTAAGTATGTTCTGTACAAGTACGCCTTTCTTCTGAGGTCTGATCTCTCTCGCAGCGGAATTTAATATTCCTGATTTGGGTTTTGTGCAGTAGGTGCCACAGGAATAATCTCTCTCTCTTCCTTGTTTTGCTGAAGAAAGACTTTTACCCAACGATGGCCGTGGAGGGTTCATCTAAGGCAGAGGAAGCAGGTCAATCGCCATCCAACGGCGATACCCAAAATGGAAAAGACGATAATTCCCAAGAAAACGATGCCGCACAGGAGCAGAAGAACAACGCTGCTTCCAGAGACACTTCCAGTCCTGGGTGAGTATTTAAAGCTGTCTTTTTTACATTTATTTGTTACTTCATGTAGGGCATACCATTTCCAAAGGTTTTAAGCGTTTTAGTCATTGGCTTATCTTGCAATTTATTGACAGGAAAATCTTTATTGGTGGGCTATCGAAGGAAACGACATCAGGTATGAATGGCTTTTGTGTTCTTCACATATATCTGTTCGGATTTCTATCTGCTATGCTTGCTATCCAACGTTAGTATTTGCAGTGGGGGTTTATTACTTGTTGGCGTTAGGGTTTTATAAGTATATGTTTGAATGCTTGCAGACGGCTAATTAGAGGCATTTCCTGCATTAAGTTCGTAGGGTATATATCGCATTTCACATTCGTCTTCTAAAGGGTGGTTTCAAGATAGTGATTAGTCCAGGGTCTGGTGGAAAAACTAGGATTTAGATCGGGGTAAACTTTTGTGTGTTTTAAGCCTGTTGGAAATGCACATACATGGTGTATTCCTTTTCTTGAGTGACGATCCTCTTAGATATTTAAGAGTAGATTAGGCTAGGGCTTTAATAGCATGATTGGAGAATATTAATGGGTATGTTTTGAATGCATCACAGCGAATTTCACCAAATATTTCAGCAAGTATGGAGAACTTACAGACTCTGTCATAATGAAAGACCGCGCCACAGGCAACCCTAGGGGTTTTGGGTTTGTGACTTATGCTGATCCCTCTGTCGTAGACAAAGTCATTAAGGATAAACATGTTATAGATGGGAAAATGGTAAGTTCTAGGGTAACTATCCCTTAAGATATTAGGTATCTGCTGGAAAATTTAATACCTTCTATTTCCATCGTAATCTTTATTTATTAGTATACATGGTATCTAGATGGGCTGCTTGTTTTGCACTCGTATGGTGCTTAGGATGGAAACTTTTGGGTTTGACAGGTCGAAATCAAAAGGACTATTCCAAGGGGGAGTGCGGCAACCAAAGGCCCCAAAACCAAGAAAATTTTTGTGGGTGGTATACCTACGTCAATTACAGAAGGTGGGTTCACTGTCACTTTGTTAAATGCTTTCTTACTCTCGTTCAAGTTAAGTGGAAAACACTGTCAGAAATGGAGTTGATCGTAAATTTTGTATTTTACTTTTGGACTAGCTAACATTTACATCTGTTTGCAGATGAGTTCAAAGACTACTTTTCCAAGTTTGGCAAGGTTACTGAGCATCAGATCATGCAAGATCATGGCACAGGTCGCTCTCGGGGTTTTGGTTTTGTAACCTTTGATAATGAACAAGTCGTTGAAGAGATCTTAGCACGTGGGAAAATGTGTGAGTTGGGAGGAAAGCAGGTAAGCCTTCTGCGTTATATGTCTTACAGTTCACATGGGCCGCATTTTTTCACATTTTAGTTTTCTATTATGCATGATCTGGAGCAAGTTTGTATGGTTTTGCAGTACTATGTCTTTGGATATATTTAAACTGTAAAGTCCTATGTAGTTAATTTGGATAAATTGTAGTAGTAGAATTACCCTACATTGGGAGACGTGGTTCAGCTAGCTTCATGATTTGAATCATAATCTAGGTTAATATTCTGTTTTGTTGTAGGTGGAGATTAAGAAGGCTGAGCCCAAGAAAGCTTTGCCGGAGCCTGAACCTGCATTTGGAATGGATGGAAGGCCTCCCTTTATTCCAGGTCCACGTGGCTATGGGGATGTTTATGGTGGATTAGGTGCTGGTGACTACAGTGGTTCCTATAGGGCAGGAGGATATGGCGGTAGAGCAGGAGACTATGGTGGGTATGGAGGTGCTGACTATGGTAGTGCCTATGGAAGCTATGGTGGTCCTGGTCTAGGGGGTTATCGGGGAGAATCCGCAGTTGGGTATGGAAGTCGTTTTGGGTCTTACAGTGGCGGCTTTGGGGGCTATGGGAGTGGGATGCTTGGTGGTTATGGAGATGGTGAGGGTTTCGGTAGCTATGGTGGTAGTAGTTATGGAGGCAGCTATGACTCAGGGATTGGTGGTGGTTATGGTGGAAGTTCTGCTTATGGGAGTGGACGGGGAGGCTATGGTGGTAGCAGTGCCCGATATCATCCATATGCAAGATAGGATAGGATTCATCCTTTGGCGAGTGAGTGTGTCCTAAGCAGTTTCCTAGTGCAGTCATGTGTCATTCATAACTGAAGACAGTACTAGACATTTGAGTCTTAATCGTGTTACAGTAATCAACGGTCCAATGTATTCTCTGAAACATCAAATTCTGTAGTGAGTTTGCCCTAAGCAGTTTCCTAGTGCAGACAGTGACATACCTTTATCTGAAGACGGTACTAGACATTTGAGTCTTAATGGTGTTACAGTAATCAATGGTCCAATGTATACTCTGAAACATCAAGTTAAGTTATCTATTCTATGGAACATCAAGTTAAGTTCTGTAGGGATTTTGTTTCATTAAGGATATTCGAAAGGGTATTGCTTTTAATATGCCGACAATTTTTACTTGCATGGCTGATACTAGCTGAAATTAGATTATTAGAGATTGCTTTTAATATGCCGATTTTTTTTTACATATATCGCTGATACTAGATTATTAGAGATTTATACGATTTTATGGATTGGATGAAGTTTTTCATGATTTTCATGCACTGCCCTTTTGAAACATTGAAATTAAAGTCTGAAATAGTATATTTTTTTTATTAATGGTTATTTCATATCTAGCTCCATTTTTTTTATAAATTTAGCTAGGAAAACAAGATACCACTCTGTGAACTGTCACGTTTTGTAAACTAGGAAGATGTGGTTTAGAAACATTTTCTTAGACCTCATTCTTCACTAATGGAAAGTTGTGAAACGAATTTTAGCTCGATGGATGATTTGCATTAGAAAAGGAACTCTATACATACGGTCCTTGTTAGTTCAAGGAGGTTTACAGGCACCGTTGATTGAATTGAATAGAAAACTAATATAGTTTTTAAAAGGTTGCATCGCCACTTGTGCTTGCAAAAAGGAGATTTATCTTTCATTTAAATATACATTTGAAATGTGTGATGTCAGAATATGGCTTGCAATTTGAGTTTTTTCTTTGAATGGTCATTGTCCAAGTCCCAATAAGATCGTTTGAGAATGACTCGACACATCACTTATATGAAGGGTTGAAATTATTAACCCCGCACGGTTATTTTTAGAAATGCTAAATGCTTAGTTTTTTTCGCAAATGCGAAACAATTTTAAAAGCTAATATGCAATAATGAATTCATTTTTAAATGTTAATTGTGCCTTTACACCCTTCCACAATGCCATTGCGCCCTTTCATATCCCTTGTTTAGTAGTGCTCATCTCGATATCGTGTCTTGGTTAAATACAACATTTTGCAATTTGGACAATATATGACATTTGAATGTTTCAATTAATTTTTTCTTCATTTTTTACCTGATGATTTAAATGAAATGTGTTCAAAGGTAAAGCTTATGATTTGAAGGTTCTTTAAGGAAAAAAAATGGATGAATATTAGTTGGCTGAAGAACAGAGAGACTGGATGAATATTAGAATGGATGAATGGATGAAGAGATGAGTGAATAGTGTGGGTTTTTTCTCAAACGAAAAATATGTGTGAATAATGAAATATTGTTGGTGGAACCATAGAACGAATCATCAATGAATGGCATGAAGATGAAGATGTAAAGTAACTCATGTATTGTTAAGGACGCTGTCCCAACTTCTCAGAGCTATGGATGGCATGAAGATGAAGATGTAAAGTAACTCATGTATTGTTAAGGACGCTGTCCCAACTTCTCAGAGCTATGATGTTATTGCAAATACAATATTACCCTTGTTAATATGTTTTCTAACTGCAATGTGTTGTGGATGAAAAGGAGATTATTTTTCAGTATGTATTGTAAACAACACCATCCCATGCCAACTTCTTCGACATGTGCTGATTTATTTTTTTAAGTAAATGATTTCCTTTTTATTTTTAGCAAATAAACAGCAATATATTCCATTATTAGAAAAAGATACACATAAGAGAATGCAACGAACAGACATGCTAGAAGTTGGCTAGAACCATACTAAGAAACAACTTTCAAAGCATGGTCTAACATGAGCACTAGAGGAAAGCATCATTGTCATAAGCTCACATTGAAATTACATAATTAAAAAAATACAAAATGACAACATCAACTTGATTCCGACCCAATGGTTGCTATGTTGGTTGCTATGTATGATCAACACTGCCAAAAGAATTTCTAAACTCTAGAGAGAAATAGACACATTAACATTGTATAGGTGCAACAACAATAGTATAATATAATGCCAAAACCATACACAACCAATACAAAAACTGCAGATGTCCAGAAACCATCTACAAGGCCAGGACCATAATTGCATATCCAAAGTCTGAGTCATAAAATTTGTACTAATTTATGCCAACAGGGCCCTCAAACTTATGGTGTTTTCCCTATGGTTAGGTTTTTGGATTTTTAGGGTTTTCCATTGTTTCTCAATAATAAATAGGCCTTCGAGCTTCATTGAGATAAGCTGCTAGTTTATTTTTATTCTACAAGTAAACAATTTTTAGTATTTTGTTATTAATGAATTGAAGTTATGTTTTTGTTGTAGCTCTATGTTTTTGTTTATATTTGTATATCATTTCATTCTGTCATAAATTTAGATAAGTGGTATTAGAAAGTGTTGGTCTCTCTATTTTTTGTGCCCATCCATGATGAGTTCAAGGTATAAGGAGTTAGGGCTTGAATTTGTTGAACTTTTGCAATATTTGACTCATTTACTTCGACGACCTCCCATGGCGGAAGAAAAGAAAAATGAGGGAGTATGAGGTTTTTTCAAAATATTGTTTGAAGAAGGCCTCGAGTTGCAAAGGAATGAGATGATAGACAACTTTGCCCAGATCCTTCGGTGGATGCTCACATGTGATGCATCTTTATCCAACAATCACCTTGGAGGCACCACTCACTTAAGGTATACAAGTAAACTTTGACATTTCCATATTTGAAAGCCATATAGATGAAGATGTTGTAGATAAATGGTTAAATTTGTTAGAAGGATTTTTTTTGGTTCATGATTTTTCTAATAGGGAAAAGATCACTTTTGCACTATTCAAAGATGCCTCCCACATTAAGGACTGGTGGGAAAGTTACTGTGAGAAGAGGGATGAGAGAGAACTCTCACTTCTTTTAATCGAACCTACTTGTAATTATTTCCGAGATTTCATCAAATAACAATGTTACCCTATCGGGAGTTATGAAGATAAATACATAAAATGGACCATAATGAGGCAGGGTAGGGACCAAGAGGTGTCGAAGTTCACAAATATTTCTCATATGCTTCGCACGAAGTTGGGTATCAAGGACTATGAGTGACATCTAGTACTACAGTGCAATGACAGTATACACAAATACATCCAGGACGAGATGAAGTTCTAATGCCACCTACTGATACACTATTAAGATTGAACAAAAATTTAAACAAAAAAGGTGAGACTTTGGATTTGCAAATCTAAAGCAAGGAAAAGATGCCCCCATAGTGGAAAACAAAGGACAAAGCCAAGGCGGGGTTATCGAGGACAACACCTCTGTTAGGTCCTTATAATACTAATGTATTCTCTTATCATTATTGTCATTGTAGCCTTTATCGTTATTTTTGTGTCCATGTTGTCCCCATATTGTTATTATTGTGTCCCATAGAAGCTCAATATTGTTATTGTTGTGCCCTTACATTATTATTGTTATGTCGGCTCTGATTATATTGTGACCCTTTAGACTTCTATATATAAAAAGGTCTTGTCATTTGTATCATCCAATAATTGTTCATTTGTATAATGTAAAAGAGGTTTCCCCCTCGAAGAGACTACTTTTGAAGTTGTTGATCTATCTCCTTTTTCTATTTTGTGAATTGGTTGCATAACAATTGGTATAAGAGCTTTGGATTATGGGGTTTCGCTGCTTCAAAGTTCAAACAACTCATCGTGAAATTTTCGCTACAACTTTTTTCTTACAAAGCTTTAGAACCCAAAATTAAAACCCATTTGAGCTGGAATCGTGATGAACCCTGTGATTGAATTTCAGATCTTGTCTCGCTATATTGTCAGAGATATGAACTGAGGAAGCTAGGGTTTTTGTAGGCTCTCAAATTCAATCTCAAACAGGTCACCTTGGGAAAATTGTTATAACTCTCTTTGAGAATCAAATTAAAATCTAGTAAAAAGTGATAGAAAGAGGGTGAACTATAGTTTTTTGGGTAACGTTTTCAGGGTCGAAGGTCAAAACAATGACACATAGTACGTGTTACAAGTTCCCTCTACTGAACCCATCATCAAGTCATCGCGGGAGATTGGGAATAAATATTTCTTGGAGAATCAAATCGTGATAAAACTAGTGGGGTTGGAAATATGACTATGAGGGAAATCACAGGGCAAAATTATAGAACTTGGAAATCCGAAATTACAGAGTTACAGTTGTTTCAAGATTAGCTTATACAAAACCGAAAAAGAATGTGTGTTTGGTTTTTATTAAATTGCACGAGTTTTGTTTGAGAAAGTAGTTTGAAGTAATTCAAAGGGCATTGTGAAGCATAATTACCATTTATTGATGACCCAAAGAAAGAAAATGGAAACACCCAGTGAGAAACTCAAAATATCTACTATGACACATGAAGAAGATGAAGAAATGCAACATGATATATCAAAATTACGAGACCAAGTGCAATAAATTTCGTTCTCACAAAATGTAATTGAAGCTAAGATGGATGGTTTAAAGAATGGAATGGAAGCTAATATGGATGGCATGAAAGCTACGATGGATTGTATAGAAGCAAAACTTAAAGGCAACATGGAAGATTTGAAGATAGATCTGACAAAGTTGCCACAAGAAATGCTGACTGTGGCGAAAGGGTAGTAAAGGAAACTCGTTGGATTGAAGACTCACCATGTTAAAGATCGATATTGAAACTTTACATTTGGAGCCCAATCAATTTGTATGGTATCAATTGCTTTGCTCTTGTAAACAAATTGTCACTTGGTCGTTTTTTATGGTAGAAATGATAGCACAATATGAGGATACAATTTTTTTTTAGCCAATTGATAAATCTCAAACAAAAGAGTTCAATGGTGGAGCATATTGAAGACTTCCAAAAATTGAATATAAAGATAAAAGATATTCCAGAGGAGCATATGATTGATGTGTTCATAGGGACTTTAAATGATAACATTCAACATGAGGTTCTCCTTTGGGAACTTGATTCACTGGAGAATGAATTTAAGTTGGCAAGAAAAATTGAAAGCAAAATTATGGACATAGGGAAGCTTACCACTCACAACTATAAAGATCGTAGTGTTGTTGCCCCTAGCCCTCCACAACCTACAAAGTTGACATCACAACAATTGGGAAAAAAGAGAGAAAAATGGCTTTGTTACAATGGTGATAGTAAACACGCTAAAGGTCATAACTGTGTTGAGAAAAAAATATTTTACATCGATTGTGAAGAGGAAGAAGAAAATGAACAAGAAACGCCAAAAGAAGAGGATATACACCAGGAACAAACCCTAGAATTACCTCTCAAACTCTCTAGATAGAAGGATATATCAAGAAGAAAAATGTAATAGTGTTGATTGATTCAGGCAGTACCCATAATTTTATTCATTGTAAGATAGCCAATGAATTGAATTGCTTCCTATATTCAACACGAGAGTGTCAAGTGATGGTTGCAAATGGAGGAACCATAAATTGCATTGGAAAGTGCCATAATATCAAGCTATTCAAGGGAGAATATGTATTGAATAGTCAAATGCTTTCCATCCCAATGGGTGGTGCTGATGTTGTACTAGGAGTCCAATGGCTACAATCTTTGGGTATAATAGCTTTTAATTTCCAAGAATTTTTTTTGAATTTTTTTCCAGAAGGAAATGAAGTTGAATTAAAGGGTATCGCATGGAAACCGATAAAGATAATCAACTCCAACGACATGACAAAGCTTCTAAAGAAATAACAATGAGGTGTAAGTGCACAATTATGTTCGCTAGAGGTTCCCACATCGAAATCATCTATTTCTCCAGATCTACAAAAAGCTTTGGATAATCAGTCCAAGGTATTTGAGACTCTTAAAGGCCTCCTACCTATTCGTGATCATGATCATGCTATTCATTTGATTCCAGGGAGTGTTCATCCAAACATTATGCCTTAGAGATATCCCTATGCCCAAAAGAGTGAAGTTGAATGTATGGTTGAAAACATGCTAGACGCTAGTATAATTCAACCTAGTCAAAGTTCTATCTCCGCTCCAGTAATATTGGTGCATAAGAATGATGGATCATGGTGCATCCATCTGGATTATAAGGATCTCAACAAGCTTACTATTAAGGATAAATTTCCCATTCTTGTCATTGATAAACTATTGGATGAATTGCATGGAGCAATTTACTTCACCAAGTTGGATCTTTGTTCAAGATATCAGCAAATTACCAATGCACCTTCTACATTTCAGGGTTTTATGAATTCTATTTTCAAAACCTTCCTTATTAAATTTGTGTTAGTATTTTTTTGATGATATACTAATCTACAACAAGTCTTGGAAGGATCATGTTCAACATGTTGACAAGGTGCTCAAACTATTGGAAGAGAAACAATTATATTAAAAAATCTCCATAAGGAATGGAAAATCCCCACATACATAAAGCATCTGCGAGAGTTTCTCTAGTTGATAGGGCATTATCGCAAGTTTATTAAGAATTATTTGAGAATAACAACACCTCTAACAACATTACTGAAGAAAGATGCATTTTCTCGGACTTTAGAAGTATCGAAGGCCTTTGAATATCTTGAAGAGACAATGTGTCAAGCATCGGTGTTAGCTACGCCATACTTCACAAAAATCTTTATTGTGGAATGTTATGCCTCAGGAAATGGAATTGGTGCTATTTTATTGCAAGAAGCAACACCTATTACTTTCGAAAGTCATCCACTCAAAGGAAAGTATTTACACAATATTATTTATGAGAAGGAAATGTTGGAAATAGTACATGCGCTTAAGAAATGACGACCTTACTTAATTGGAAGACACTTCAAGGTAAAAATGGATCATGATACTCTTAAATACTTTTTAGAACAAAGATTATCTTCAGAAGAGCAGCAAAATGTTGTTGCAGATGCACTCTCAAGAAATGATGAGGATGTGAAAGCATTGTTTTGTGCCATTTCTATTATCCAACCAGATTGGATAAACGAAGCAAGGGATGAATGGTATAACAACGAAGAAGTGTGGGCACTCATTCAAAAGTTGCAGCAAGATCCCAGTACATATGATATATTTAGTTGGAAAAATGATTCATTATGGTACAAAGATCGCTTATACTTCTATAAGAATTCCCAACGCAAACAAAATATTCTTCTGGAATTGCACATCTCTCCCTTATGAGGGCACTCAGGATTTTAAAAACTTATCACAGGGTTTAAGAAGGATTTTTTTGGGATGACGTAAAATTTGATATTCAAAAGTTTGTGGCAGAATGTTTGGTTTTCCAACAAAATTAAGTTGAGACAATTAAGATCCGAGGTCTATTACAATCTTTATCCATTCCAAGTCAATGTTAGGAGGAGGTTTCAATGGATTTTATCACAGGTTTACCCAAGTCCGAAGGAAAGAGTGTCATCATGGTGGTAGTTGATAGACTTACCAAGTATGCACACTTTTGTGAATTATCTCATCCATTTACAGTCAATAAAGTTGCTACTGCATTTATGGAAACAATTCAAAAGCTACATGGAAACCCAAAGATTATTATAAGCGACATAGATCCCATTTTCACTGGAAATTTTTGGTCAATTTTTTTTTCTTGTCTGGGTGCTTAATTAGCTCATAGCTCATCTTATCATTTTCAATATGATGGGCAAACTAAGATAGTGAACACATGTTTGGAAGTATATCTTCATTTCTTTGTATTTGATAAATAAACACAATGGGTCAAATGGTTGCCTCGGCTGAATGGTGGTATAACACTTCCACACTAAAACAAAAATGACCCCATTTATAGCACTTTATGGATATCATCCACTGTCCATCACATCATATTTAAGAGAAAATTATAAGGTTCAAGTAGTGGAAGATCACATCGAGCATCAACAAAAAGTTGTCCAACTCTTAAAGGATAACCTCACTTTGGCACAAAATGGAAAGAAGTTTTGATGTAGGTGGTTGGCTATTTGTACGACTACAACCATACAAAAAAATGTCCCTCAAGCAAGCTAAGAAGGATAATAAATTATCACCAATGTATTATGGTCTGTACAAGGTGTTGCAAAAGATTGGTACTATGGCATATAAATTGGAGCTTCCTGCATCTTCCCGAGTGCACCCAATTTTCCATGTTTCATGCTCAAAGAAGGTTATATGTGACAAGCTCCTAGTTCAAACAATATTTCTAGAACTTGAAAAGGAAGGAAAAAACATATTGGAACTCAAAGAAGTCACAGAAACAAGAAATCGACAACTACGAAATCGATCAATTTCAGAGTATTTCATCAAGTGGAAGAAATTACCCACTAAAGATTCCACATGAGAAGATTTGCATTAGAAAAGGAACTCTATATATACGGTCCTTGTTAGTGCAAGGAGGTTTACAGGCACCGTTGATTGAATTGAATAGAAAACTAATATAGTTTTTAAAAGGTTGCATCACCACTTGTGCTTGCAAAAAGGAGATTTATCGTTCATTTAAATATACATTTGAAATGTGTGATGTCAGAATATGGCTTGCAATTTGAGTTTTTTCTTTGAATGGTCATTGTCCAAGTCCCAATAAGATCGTTTGAGAATGACTCGACACATCACTTATATGAAGGGTTGAAATTATTAACCCCGCACGGTTATTTTTAGAAATGCTAAATGCTTAGTTTTTTTCGCAAATGCGAAACAATTTTAAAAGCTAATATGCAATAATGAATTCATTTTTAAATGTTAATTGTGCCTTTACACCCTTCCACAATGCCATTGCGCCCTTTCATATCCCTTGTTTAGTAGTGCTCATCTCGATATTGTGTCTTGGATAAATACAACATTTTGCAATTTGGACAAAAGATGACATTTGAATGTTTCAATTTTTTTTTTTTTTCATTTTTTACATAATGATCTAAATGAAATGTGCTCAAAGGTGAAGTTTATGATTTGAAGGTTCTTTAAGGAAAAAAAATGGATGAATATTAGTTGGCGGAAGAACACAGAGAATGGATCATTAACAATGATTTAAAATAAGTTTGCTCACAAAAGTTTTCTAGAAAAATTCCTTTTTCAAACAAAAAAATGGGTGAATAATGAAATAATGTTGGTGGAACCATAGAACGAATCATCAATGAATGGCATGAAGATGAAGATGTAAAGTAATTCATGTATGGTTAATAACACTGTCCCAACTTTTCAGAGCTATGATGTTACAAATACAATATTACACTTGATAATATGTTTTCTAACTGCAATGTATTGTGGATGAAAAGGAGATTATTTTTCATTATGTATTGTAAACAACAATATATTCCATTATTAGAAAATGATACACGAGGATACATCGAACATACATGCTAGAAGTTGGCTAGAACCATACTAAGAAACAACTTTCAAAGCATGGTCCAACACCATGAGACACATACACTTTGTATAGGTGCAACAACAATAGTGAAATATAATGCCAAAACCATACACATAGCCAATATGAAAACTGCAGATGTCCAAAAACCATCTACAAGGCTAGGACCATAATTGCATATATCCAAAGTCCGAGTCATAAAATTTGTACCAATTTATGCCAACAGGGCCCACAAACTTTTGGTGTTTCATTCTCTATGGTTAGGTTTTTGGATTTTTAGGGTTTCCCATTGTTTCTCAATAATAAATAGGCTTTCGAGCTTCATTGTAATATAGTTTAAAAATCATGTAGCTGCCACATCTTTTCTTAGAGATAAGTTACTATTGCCTGGGTTAGTTTATTTTTATTCTACAAGTAAACACTTTTTAGTATTTTGTTATTAATGAATTGAAGTTATGTTTTTGTTGTAGCTTTATGTTTTTATTTATATCTGTATATCATTTCATTCTGTCATAAATTTAGATCATTGGTATCAGAGAGTTTTGCTCTCTCTGATTTTTGTGCCTATCCCCAATGAAGTCAAGGTACAAGGAGTTAGGGCTTGAGCTGGTTGAACTTTTGCAATATTTGACTCATTTATTTCGACGACCTCCCATGGCAGAAGAAAAGAAAGACGAGGGAATATGAGGTTCTTTCAAAATATTGTTCGAAGAAGCCCTTGAGCTGCAAAGGAACGAGATGATAGACAAATTTGCTTAGATCCTTTGATAGATGCTCACAGGTGATGTATCTTCATCCAACAATCACCTTGGAGGCACCACTCACTTAAGGTATACAAGTGAACTTTGATGTTTCCATATTTGAAGGCCATATAGATGAAGGTGTTGTAGATAAATGGTTAAATTTGTTAGAAGGATTTTTTTTGGTTCATGATTTTTCTACTAGGGAAAAGATCACTTTTGCACTCCTCAAAGATGCCTCCTACATCAAGGACTAGTGGGAAACCTACTGTGAGAAGAGGGATGAGAGAGAACTCTCACTGTTTTTAGTCGCGCCTACTTGTAATTATTTCCAAGATTCCATCAAATAACGATGTTACTCTATCGGGAGTTATGAAGATAAATACATAAAATGGACCATAATGAGGCAGGGTAGGGACCAAGAGGTGTCGAAGTTCACAAATATTTTTCATACGTTTCGCATGAAGTTGGGTATCAAGGATTCTGAGTGGCATTTAGTACTATAGTACAAAGGCAATATACACATACATCCAGGACAAGATGAAGTCCCCGGACATCTTCTCGTTTGACGCCCCTTATCGTTATTGTTGTGTCCATGTTGTCCCCATATTGTTATTATTGTGTCCTATAGAAGTCCACCATTGTTATTGTTGTGCCCTTACATTATTATTGTTATGTCGGCTCTGATTATATTGTGACCCTTCAGACTTTTATATATAAAACAGAGGTCTTGTCATTTGTATCATCCAATAATTGTTCATTTGTATAATGTAAAAGAGGCTTCCTCCTCGAAGAGACTACTTTTGAAGTCGTTGATCTATCTCTTTCTTCTATTTTGTGAGTTGGTTGCATAACAATTGGTATAAGAGCTTTGGATTCTGGGGTTTCGCTATTTCAAACAGGTCATCGTGAAATTTTCACTATAACTTTTTCATACGAAACTTTAGAACCTAAAATTAAAACCCATTTGAGCCGAAATCGCGATGAATCTCGTGATTGAACTTCAGATCTTGTCTCGCTATATTGTTGGAGATATGAACTGAGGAAGTTAGGGTTTTTATAGGCTCTCGAATTTAATCTCAAATAGGTCACCTTGGAAAAATCGTTATAACTCTCTGAGAATCAAATTAAAATCTAGTAAAAAGTGACAAAAAAGGGTGAACTATAGTTTTTTGGGTAACGTTTTCAGGGTCGAAGGTCAAAACAATGACACGTAGTACGTGTTACAAGTGCCCTTTATGAACCCATCTATAATCAAGTCATCGCGGGAGATTGGGAATAAATCTTTCTTGGAGAATCAAATCGTGATAAAACTAGTGGGGTTGGAAATATGACTAAGAGGGATATCACAGGGCAAAATTTTAG
This sequence comes from Pinus taeda, assembly GCA_000404065.3. Classification (NCBI taxonomy): domain Eukaryota; kingdom Viridiplantae; phylum Streptophyta; class Pinopsida; order Pinales; family Pinaceae; genus Pinus; species Pinus taeda. Next base: position 169,746 of record APFE030671544.1, on the reverse strand, counting down.
AACTTGGAAATCCGAAATTACAGAGTTACAGTTGTTTGAAGATCAAGATTATACAACGCTAAAAAACAATGTGTAGTTTTTTTTTTTTAAATTGCATAAGTTTTGTTTGAGGAAGTAGTTTGAAGTAATTCAAAGGGCATTGTGAAGCATACTTATCATTTATTGATGACCCGAAGAAAGAAAATGGAAACATCTAGTAAGAAACTCGAAATATCTACTATGATACATGAAGAAGAAGAAATGCAACATGATATATCAAAATTACGAGGCCAAGTGCAATAAATTTTACTCTCACAAAATGTAATTGAAGCTTAAGATAGACCCCCACAACTTACAAAGTTGACATCACAAAAATTAGGAAAAAAAAAGAGAAAAAGGGCTTTGTTATAGTTGATATAGTAAATACATTAAAGGTCATAAGTGTGTTGGAAAAAAAATATTTTACATTGATTGTGATGAGGAGGAAGAAAATGAGCAAGAAATGCCGAAAAAAGAGTATATACACCAGGAACAAACCCTAGAATTACCTCTCAAACTCTCTAGATAGAAGGACATCAAAAAGAAAAAGGTAATAATGTTGATTGATTCAGGTAGTACCTATTATTTTATTCATTGTAAGATAGCTAAGGAATTGAATTGCTTCCTGTATCCAACACGAGTGTCAAGCGATGGTTGCAAATGGAAGAACCATAAATTGCACTGGAAAGTGCCATAATATCAAGCTATCCATGGGAGAATATGTATTGAATAGTCCAATGCTTTCCATTCCAATGGGTGGTGTTGATGTTCTACTAGGAGTCCAATGGCTACAATCTTTGGGCATGATAGCTTTTAATTTCCAAGATTTTATTTATTTATTTATTTTTTCAGAAGGAAAGGAAGTTGAATTAAGGGGTATCGCAGGGAAACTGATAAATATAATCAACTCCAACAATAAAGCTTCTAAAGAAATAACAATGAGGTGTAATTGCACAATTACGTTCGCTAGAGGTTCCCACATCGAAATCATCTATTTCTCTAGATCTCCAAAAAGCTTTGGATAATCATTCCAAGGTATTTGAGACTTCCAAAGGCCTCCCACCTATTCGTGATCATGATCATGCTATTCATTTGATTCCAGGAAGTGTTCGTCCAAACATCATGCCTTAGAGATATCCCTATGCCCAAAAGAGTGAAGTTGAATGTATGGTTGCAAACATGCTAGAGGCTGGTATAATTCAACCTAGTCAAAGTTTTTTCTCTGCTCCAGTAATATTGGTGCACAAGAACGATGGATCATGGCGCATCCGTCTGGATTATAGGGATCTCAACAAACTTACTATTAAGGATAAATTTCCCATTCTTATCATTGATAAACTATTGGATGAATTGCATGGAGCAATTTACTTCACCAAGTTGGATCTTCGTTCAAGATATCATCAAATCAGAATGAAGATTGAAGGCGTTCTGAAAACAACATTTATAACTTATGAGGGTCATTATGAATTTTTGGTCATGCCTTTTGGCCTTACCAATGCACCTTCTACATTTCAGGGTTTTATGAATTCTATTTTCAAAACCTTCCTTATAAAATTTGTGTTAGTATTTTTTGATGATACACTAATCTACAACAAATCTTGGAAGGATCATGTTCAACATGTTGACAGGGTGCTCAAACTATTGGAGGAAAAGCAATTATATTAAAAAACCTCCATAAAGAATAGAAAATCCCCACATCCATAAAGCATCTGTGAGGGTTTCTCTAATTAACACCTCTAACAACATTACTGAAGAAAGATGCATTTTCTTGGACTCCAGAAGCATCAAAAGCCTTTGAATATCTTAAAGAGGCAATGTGTCAAGCACCGGTCTTAGCTACGCCATACTTCACAAAAATATTTATTGTGGAATGTGATGCCTCAAGAAATGTAATTGGTGCTATTTTAATGCAAGAAGCAAGACCCATTGCTTTCGAAAGTCATCCATTCAAAGGAAAATATTTACACAATACTATTCATGAGAAGCAAATGTTGGAAATACTACACGCGCTTAAGAAATGACGACCTTACTTAATGGGAAGACACTTCAAGGTAAAAACGGATCATGATAGTCTTAAATACTTTTTAGAACAAAGATTATCTTCAGAAGAGAAACAAAAATGGATCACAAAGATGTTGGCTTATGACTTTGAAATCATCTACAAAAAAGGGAAGCAAAATGTTGTTGCAGATGCACTCTCAAGAAATGATGAGGACGTGGAAGCATTGTTTTGTGCCATTTCTATTATCCAACTAGATTGGATAAACGAAGCAAGGGATGAATGGAATAATGACGAAGAAGTGTGGGCACTCATTCAAAAGTTGCAGCAAGATCCCAGTACATATGATATATTTAGTTGGAAAAATGATTCATTATGGCACAAAGATCGCTTATACTTCTATAAGAATTCCCAACACAAACAAAATATTCTTCTGGAATTGCACATCTCTTCCTTATGAGGGCACTCAGGTTTTTAAAAACTTATCATAGGGTTTAAGAATGATTTTTTTGGGATGACGTAAAATTTGATATTCAAAAGTTTGTGGCAGAATGTTTGGTTTTCCAACAAAATTAAGTCGAGACAATTAAGATCCTAGGTCTGTTACAACCTTTATCCATTCCAAGTCAACTTTGGAATGAGGTTTCAATGGATTTTATCACAGGTTTACCCAAGTCCGAAGGAAAGAGTGTCATCATGGTGGTAGTTGATAGACTTACCAAGTATGCACACTTTTGTGAATTATCTCATCCATTTACAACCAATACAGTTGCTACTGCATTTATGGAAACAATTCAAAAGATACATGGAAACCCAAAGATTATTATAAGTGACATAGATCCCATTTTCACTGGAAATTTTTGGTCAATTTTTTTTTCTTGTCTGGGTACTCAGTTAGCTCATAGCTCATCTTATCATCTTCAATCCGATGGGAAAACTAAGATAGTGAACACATGTTTGAAAGCATATCTTCGTTTCTTTGTATCTGATAAAAAAACACAATGGGTCAAATGGTTGCCTCGGCTGAGTGGTGGTATAACACCTCCTTCCTTACTAAAACAAAAATGACCCCATTTATGGCACTTTATGGATATCATCCACCGTCCATCACATCATATTTAAGAGAAAATTCTAAGGTTCAAGTAGTGGAAGATCACATCGAGCATCAAATTTTTTTTGTCCAACTCTTAAAGGATAAACTCACTTTGGCACAAAATAGAAAGAAGTTTTGATGTAGGTGGCTGGGTATTTGTACGACTACAACCATACAAACAAATGTCCCTCAAGCAAGCTAAGAAGGATAATAAATTATCACCAAAGTATTATGGTCCGTACAAGGTGTTGCAAAAGATTGGTACTATGGCATATAAATTGAAGCTTTTTGCATCTTCCTGAGTGCACCCAATTTTCCGTGTTTCATGCTCAAAGAAGGTTATAGGTGACAAGCTCCTAGTTCAAACAATATTGCCAGAACTTGGTGAGGAAGGAAAAACCATATTGGAATTTAAAGAAGTCACAGAAACAAGAAATCGACAACTACGAAATCGATCAATTTCAGAGTATTTCATCAAGTGGAAGAAATTATCCACTAAAGATTCCATATGAGAAGATGAGAATTTTACATAGAAGCATCTAAAACTACTCAAGCGTTGACGACAACACTTTTTTTGAAGGAGAGGGGCATGTTAGGTCCCTATAATGCTAGTGTATTCCCTTATTATTATTGTCATTATACCCCCTTATTATTATTGTTGTGCCCCATAGATGCCCACTATTGTTATTGTTGTGCCCTTACATTATTATTGTTGTGTCAGATCTGATATAGAGAAAGGAGGTCTTGTGATTCGTATCATCCAAGAATTGTTCATTTGTGTAATGTAAAGGAGGTTTCCCCCTTGAAGAGGCTACTTTTGAAGTCGTTGATCTATCTCTTTCTTCTATTTTGTGAGTTGGTTTCATAACATCATTGAAGCTGCCAACAAATAATAACAACACAAAGACGAAGAAGGACACAAGGAAGTGGTGTTAGTTCCACAAGAGCCCCACTCACAAAAAAAATGAGAGTCACACCAAGTAGTCACTGGTGGCTGAACTGAAGGCTTCGAAGTCAGATGCATGTTCCGACCTTGAGTTTTACCCTGCAAAGGGGAATGACAAGGGGAAGCAGATTATTGATGCAAAGCTCAACACCACCATTGCCACCACTAAGGTCTGGAAGAGCGAGCTCGGAGATCTAGAGAAGGGGAATGTCTCTTCCACTCACAAATGTGGGTGAAGGGGTCTCTGTTGCAATTCATAGTCAACAACGAGAGTAGAAAGAGCCTCATCTCAACAAAGGTCATTAAGGGGCTAGGCCTACTGACCACACCACACCCGCAACCATACACCATTGGGTCGCTACACTAAGGACTAGATCTCTACATCATCTAACAGTGCCGTCTTCCCTACAACATCAAACCCTTCATGAATGAGGTATTGTGTGACATTTCTCCTCTTGAAGTTTATGATGTATGATTAGGACAACCATACTTGTGAAAGTGTCATGCTATGTATGAGTCTAGGCCTTGCACTATTATTATTACATTGGGAAATAAGTTATAAATGATACCATAAGTATCCCTTGCTACCGCCATCTCTTTTATCTCGAATAAGAAATGCAGTAAGATCTTCTCCCAGACTGATAAATTTGTTTTCTTTCTGATTCGCTCTCAAAGTAAGGGGAATATCATGGCTATATCCATGGCCCCCAGGAAGGGATTCTCCTTGTAGCAGAAGTAGGTGGATAATTTCGTGGAAGAATACATGGACATCTTCTCCTCACCCATAGGGGTACCCTTGCATTGTCAGGTCAAGCATTCGATTGATGTGCACCTCTACCCAATGGGCCAATATACCTTCACTCCATTATGAAGAATAAAGAGATCAAGTGGTAAATTCTGGAGCTACCGTGAAAAGGACACATTCGACCAAGTTCCTCACCTTGTGGGAGCCCAATTGTACTAGTACTGAAGAATGATGGTACTCGGAGGCTTTGCATTGATTATCGGACACTGAACAAAATTATTGTCAGGAACAGGTATCCAACCCTGCAGATTGGTGAAATTATTGAACAACTCAAGGGGGCCAAGTATTTTCAGCAAAATTAATTTGAAGTCTGGCTATCACCAAGTTCCAATAGAGCCAACAAATGTATGGAAGACTACCTTCAAATCCAAGGAGGGAATTTTTGAATGGTTGGTCATGCCTTTCAGGTTGAAAAATGCCTCTGTAACTTTTATGAGGCTAATGGATGACATATTACAACCCTTCACCAACTCATTCATGGTTTTATATCTAGACGACATCTTCATCTTCGACAAGTGTTGGGAAGAGCACTTGCAACACATTTGATAGGTCCTTCAAATCCTACGACAACACAAAATATGTGCCAAATTATAGAAATGCACCTTTGGCATGAGCCAGGTCCAATATCTGGGTCACATCATAGATGAGAAAGGTGTGCATGTGGATCCGACTAAGATGAAAGTCATTCGGGATTGGCTAGCCCCAACCACTCTAACAGAGCTTCATATCTTTTCGGGCCTTGCCAATTTTTATCAAAGGTTCGTGTTGGGATTCTCCCATATCACTTGGCCTTTGAGTTGGGTTACCAAGGGTGGAGTGAGAAAAATTTTCCTAGTCAAAGTTCCAACAAAAGGCATTCATTGAGATGAAACAACACCTCAGATTTGTAGCTATACTCACATTACTAGACCTACAACAACCATTTGAAATTGAGAAAGATGCCTCCAACTATGCTATTGGTGCAGTCCTCACCCAATAAGGGCATCTGGTGGCCTATCACAATGAGACGCTTTCCGATACGATTCAGAATTATCCCACCTATGATAAATAGATGTATTCTATTGTGTAGGTTTTATGAGAATGGAAACATTACATTATGAGGAAGGAGACTATCATCCACATAGATCACTAGCCTCTTTAGTTTATATAGACACAAGGGATGTTGCAAAACAATGACCATCAAAAGTGGTCTACATATTTGAAAAAATTAGACTTGAACATTAAATACAAGAAGGGAAGCACCAATCATGTTGTAGATTTCCTCAATTGGCCCCCAATTGCAGCACTTACTATGGTTCTAAAATATTGTGGTAAATAGACCTATGGATGGCCACAATTGTACAAGAATGATCCATAGTTCACCAACATATACCAAATGCTAGTGGATGGCAAGCAAGTTCCAGATTTCCACCTCTAGGATACATTATTATGCTACCTACTCCTTCCGCAGAATGTAATGTTTCCATTGCTGAAAAACCTGCACGATGGAGTGCATCTCTTTATCATAGGTGGGGTAACTCCAAATTGTATTGAAAAGTGTCTCACTATGATAGGCGATTGGATGCCATTGCTCGGTTAGGAATGCACCAATAACATAGTTGGAGGCATCCGTCTCAGTGTCAAATGGCTGTTGTGGGTCTGACATTGCGAGTACCGGTGCAGAGATGAGGCAGTGATTCAAATCAACGAATGCCTTCTGTTGGAACTCAGACTAGGAAAAATTTGCTTTCACCATGCACTTAATAATCTAACTCGAAGGCTAAGTGATATGGGAGAATCCCAACACGAACCTCCGATAAAATTTGCAAGGCCCAAAAAGCTGCGAGACTCTATTAGAGTGGCTGGAGCTGGCCAATCCCGAATGACTTGAATCTTAGTTAGATCCACATGCACACCACGCTCATCTATGATGTAACCAAGATATTGGACCTGACTCATGCCAAGGGTGCATTTATCCAAGTTGGCACACATTTTGTGCTGTTGAAGGGTTTGAAGGAATTGCTGAATGTGTTGCAAGTGTTCTTCCCAACTCTTGTTGAATATGAGGATGTCGTCCAGATAAACAACCATGAATGAGTTGGTGAAGGGATGCAAGATGTAATCCATTAGCCTCATAAAAGTGGCAGGGGCGTTTTTCAACCCGAAGGGTATAACCGACCATTCAAAAAGGCCTTCCTTGGATTTGAAGGCAGTCTTCCATGCATTTGTGGGCTCTATTGGAACCTAGCGATAGCCAGACTTCATATCGATCTTGTTGAAATATGTTGCCCCCTTGAGTTGGTCCAGAAGGTCATCAATCCATGGGATTGGATACCTGTTCCTAACAATGATTTTGTTCAGTGCCCAATAATCAATACAGAGCCTCCAGGTTCTATCCTTCTTTGATATTTGATTTCTTCATATTCCAAAATGGAGTGGCAATATATCAACCCGTTGGGTAGAGGTGCTCCGGGAGTCAGATCGATGAAATGATTGACCTGATAATGCAAGGGTACCCCTTTGGGTGAGGAGAAGATATCCCTGTATTCTTCCACGATCATATGAACTTGCTTTTTCTATGTGGAGGAAACCTTCCCAGGGGCCATGGATGTGGATACGATTTTCCCCTTACTTTGAGAGAGAATAAAAAAGAAAACAAATTTCCTAGTTTGGGAGATGATCTTACTGCATTACTTGGCAGAGATCAAAGAGAAGGTAGTAGGTGGGGCTACCTCCGATATCCTCTATAACTTATTACCCAAATAAATAATAATAGAGAAAGGTATAGACTCATATACAACAAGCTTCTTCCACAATTATGGTTTTCCTAATAATACATCACAAACTTCAAGAGGAGAACATCACACAGTACCTCATCAGTAAAGGGCGTGATACTGTAGGGTTGGTGGCACTGCTGGCTAGCACAAAGATATCATCCTTGGTGAAGTCACACAATGGTGTACGACCATGGATGTGTTGCATTTAGTAGGCCAAACTGCTTCACAATCTCTGCTAAAATGAGGTTCTTTTGGCTCCCGCTATCGATAATGAACTGCAACGGAGAAACCTTCATCCACATCTGTGAGTGGAAGAGGCGTTTCCCCTCCTATAGATCTTCAGGCTCAACCTTCTGCATGTTGGTGGTGGCCATGGTGGCACTGGGCTCCAATTCAATGATATGCTTCCCTTTGTCATTCCCCTTGTTGGGTTCTGACTTAGAGTTGGAACATGCGTATGTTTTGGAAGCCTTCAGCTCAACCACCAGTGACTGCTTGGCCTGACACTCACTTGTGTGTGAGTGGAGCTCTGATAGAACTCACACAACTTTCCCATGTCCTTATTTGTACTTATTGTGTTGTTATTTTCTTGCAGCTTTAATGGGTAATCTTGGGTCACCCCACCTTGGCTTTGTCCTTTGATCTATAGTTTGGAGGTGCCTTTCCCTTACTTCAGATTCATAGATCCAAAGTTTAGATTTTTTTGTTTAAAGTTCTATTCAATCTTGACAACGTATCAGTACACCGTACCAAGCGAGGAGATGTTAAGGAAATCCATCTCGTCCTGGATGTACTTGTGTAGACAACCACAATACTTGAGTACCAAATTCCGCTTAGAATCCTTGATACCCAACTTTGTACGAAGGGTATGAAAAAAATTGGTAAACTTCAGCCTGTCTTGGTCCCTTCCCTGTTGCAGCATGGTCCACTTTATGTATTTATCCTCATAGCCCCCGACAAGGTAGTACTTCTCCTTGATAACATCCAGGAACAAATTCCAAGTGGGTGCGGATGAAAATAATGAGGGTGTACTTTCTTCCTTCTTATCACAGTAGGTTTCCCACTAGTCCTTGACGTGGGGGTAGATTTGAGAAGTGAAAAAGTAATATTTTCCTGACTAGAAAAATCATGAACATAAAAATATCCTTCTAGTATGTCTAACCATTTATCTATGGCATCCTCATCTATCTGACCTTCAGATATGGGGATGCCAAAGTTAACTTGAAGGGTGTGGTGCTTCCAGAGTGGCTACTTGAAAGAGATGCATTGCCTTTGGGTAGCCGCTGAAGGATCTAAGAAATGTTTTGCATCATCACGTTCCTCTGTCGCTCGAGGGCTTCTTCGAGCAAGATTTTGAAAGGATATCCTACCCCCTCATGTTTATTCTCTTCCGCCATGGGAGTTCGTCAAGGTTTGTGAGGTTGATCTTGCAAAGGTTCGACCAATTCAAGCCCTAACTCCTTATATCTTGACCTTGTTGAGGACATGCGAAGAAAAACCGAGAAAGAGCAGATCGCTTTGATACCACTGATCCAAACTTAAAAAATAACACAAAAAATAATAAATATAACCATAAATACAGAGATGCAATAGAAATAACACTTCATTTCATTAATATCAAATATTAAAATAAGCCTACAAACATAATGGAAATAAACTAGCTCAGGCGATGATAACTTATCTCTGAGAACATATGTGGCGGCTACATGCCTCTGAACTATGTTACAATGAGGCTAGAAGGCCTATTTATTATTGAGAAACAATGTAAAACCCTAAACATAAAAAAAACCTATCCCTAGGAGATGAAGCACCAAAACTATGGGCCCCATTTGGGTAAATTTGTACATCAAGGTCTCGGGGTCGTAACTTTGGCATAAGATCTCCATTTGACGCGTACAATTACCCGCCAAAAATATCTATCTGAGGAATACAACTTTTGAATGGAAAACATTAGTGAAAGGTTGTTGTTTGCCCCGGTTTTCCCAAAAAACGTCAATTAGGGCCTCAAAACGGCTCTAGAAGTTTAGGACTCGAAAAACTGCCAAAAATAGTAAACTATGCTACAATTAAGGAAACTGAAAAACTAAAAGAGACAATGGTGGGGGTCCAAGTGGATTTTTCGGGTGGCCATCAACATTCACCTAGATCAGTAATGATCCGAATGGAAATTGACATCCACCCGTGGTATTCATCGACCCATGGTATTTATCCACTCATAGAATATACCCATGGTATTGTAATTGGCATCCACCCATGGTATTCAGCCACCGAAGGTATTTATCCACCCATGGTATTCAGCCACCGAAGGTATTTATCCACCCATGGAATTTACCCATTTTATTGTAAGTGGAATCCACCCATGGTATTGTAAGTGAGATCCACCGATGGTATCTACCCACCCATGGAATTTACCTATGGTATTATAACTAAAACAAGACTATAAGTAACAAGTCACATTTTGTAAAAGAACCTATTGTGCACCACATGGAGATGAGTTAACAAACACGGATATGGGTTCCCCAAGAAAATGATGGCCCACGTGATGTCGCAGGTGGGTTTTTGCTACAAGCGGGCACCCTATTGGTTAGTCTCAATGTGGGTTTAATGAGGCAGATGGAATGACGCAGATGGTCTACTGCAAGATGGAGGAATGGTAGGCCAAATGTAGAATACAGTGGTGTATTCGATTCGATCCAACTAAAAACAAGAGTAGTGGCCTAGGAGTAAGGTTGGTAAGAAATGATAAAAGAAGAGAAGTATGAAGATGATATTATAGACATGCATTTGAAATGGATCGTAGGCTTGGGTGGATGGTCATGGATACTGATAGTGTGAAGGGAACTATGAACTAGGGTAATCCATGCGGGTGGGATTCTATTGACCTATGTGGATGTTTACCATGTGCAGGGGGAAGGTGGTGGTAAACGTGGTTGAGATGGTGGACCATATGGTTTATTTCAAAGAAATGATAAAAAAAATATGCAAAGATTTGGAGGAAGCGAATAATGATACCTTAACTATGGATTGGCACCAAGGGAATGGGATTACTGTGAAGGTGTTGATATCCTGTATCTTCAAAATCCAATAACCCAAGTGAAAACATCCATCTATAACAATATGAAAATTGGAAAAAAAATGTAACAAAAACGTAGGAAGGCACACCTGATGGGTTCTATGAAAGGGTGGAGCTAACGTTTCTTTTGCCTATATGGGTAAGCATCAGGACATATGTCAATGTGGTGCTCCATGATTGTGGTACTAATACCTGGAATGTCATAATATGACCATGTGAAAAAGTTCCTATATTCTTGGAAGAAGGCTTTGTAGGAGGAAATTTCTTTGGGAGAACATGTTGCCCCCAATGATATTTATTCAACTATGCCCAGTGTGATGGATATGTTTACCTTGACGGTGGGTGAGATATTGGACATGTTTCCCTCCTCAAACACATCAGGCACTGGGATGGAATTTTTGAACCAATAGAATTTTCCTGGTGTTAGAAAATCCTTTGTTTCTAATGTGCAGATATTGTGATTTGAAGTATCAGTAGGTGAAAACACTTTTTCTGGTAAAACGAAAGAGTGATGGTGCATGGAATCTGGTTCCGTCATGGCCTCTATAATACTTTCATCTGAATGAAAAATATTTTTAAATGGTCAGATAGAGGTTATGAAGGGGCATGAGGTTGGGATTGGCACTCATTGGTGCTGGTTGACAAGCAAGAAAATGATTAAGTGGTTGCTGCCATAGAACACAACGATGTTGACAATGTGTAGATTGCATGGATCTACACAGTTGGGGGTGATGCAACCTTCACAATTGGTAAAGAAACCTCGACGCCAAAAAATGAGGAGAAAAATACATGAATCAGGGTTCCTATGAACGAGGAAAAAAATCATATGTGGTGTTGGGTGTCATCAACACCAGGTGTTGGCGGTATCTCTCTTATGGTTACAGGAGTGGCACTTGTTGAAGGTGCATCACACCCATTGAAAATTAGAGAAGGGTTGGAGGTCCCCACATTAGTTTGAAACAAGGATTCCCTTGCCACTCGAAATCAAGAAAGGTCTGTGCAGTTTCGTGTATGATGAATTTGGGAAAAAATGTGATAATGGTTGCACTTACTTCTAACCTTGTTTGAGTGAATAGGCTGAGGTAGGTGGAACAATGAGAGGAAAAAGGTCCTTGATTTTTTTCAACTCACGACATTGATTAATCAAATTCCCTAGTTTTTCACATAAGGCACATGAGTGAGTAGGTGTTGGCGAGGCTGTTTTAGGTGGCTTTTCCATCCTGGATGGTAGGTGTATGATGTGTGAGGTTGAGTGGAAACAAGCACAAGGGTTTTACTTGTGCGAGGTTTCTTCCTCGAAGAGCCAACAAATGGTCTGGGACACATCATCCACTACTGGGGTGTTGGGAAGTGGTGGTGTCACAATATTGGTTTGAGCAAGAGCTCCCAATGCATCAAGATAATGAGGGAGTGTTGGGCAGTGGTGTGTGGAGTGTTTGTATTGTGCGCATATAGCACATGGATAGTTGGTATGTAATTCCTTATTACATGCTGGTGTCACCTTGTCTCCTTGAGGTTGAGGTGGGGCCACTAGTGGCTTCCAATTCCTGGCACAGGTTGGTAGGGTGCCCTGATGAATTGCATAATGCACATGGTGGAGATACCCTAGAAGATGAACTATATGGGTTTTTAACCTTTCGACCTTTTTGTTTTCTTTTCTGGCCATCCCTACTGGTGTTGACACATGTATGGTTCCTTGAGGTGTGGTTGAAGGAATGTTCACTCTAGTTTAAGTGACGCCTATGTTTGTTGAGATGGCATCTGGGGTAAAATACCAAACAGGGATTGCGAGAGACATGTTAGGAAACGTGAGTGTTTCCATGACTTGGTGCAAGGAAAAGCTGGGTGGGGGGTACAAGAAAGGAGTTTGGGTTATTGTGTATGGAAGGAATGCATAATCAATGATAAAAAAACTGTCAGTGTTCTGAATCGATTCCTGAGATTAGGTGGTGTTTGATGAAATACCCCTTAAGACTTGGTCTATGGGAAGGAGGTTATGCTCTCCATTGAGTTTGAGTACAAGACTTTGAGAATGGAAACACAGTTGGATTTGGAGGTTACAAAGGCACAACAGGAGAGGCAGCTCCATCTCAATGGTTTAGATGAATTCAAGATGCAGGCCCTCCTACACAGAGAAGTTACTCAAGTACAAAGAAATGTTTGGCATGAAAAAAACATCAAAGACAGTTTTTCAAGAAGGTGATTAGGCTTTGATATATGACTCTAGGTTCAAGGAATTCAAAGGAAAATTTATGACTAGGTGGTTGGGCCCATATCTAATAGAAAAGTGGCATGACAATGGAGCTATGCAAATAAGGACCATTAATGAAGAAGGTATCCCCTTGCTTGCCAATGGATACAGATTGAAAGCTTATAGAGGATCTCTGTCAAGGGAAGAGTTCATCAGTACCATCAGTAAGGATGTGAATGTGCTTGGAAGTGTCTCGGGTTCCAGCTCACCAAATTCTTGAAGACTCTTTTTATTTTTGAAAAAATGGAAAAAAGAAAGAAAAGAAAAAACAATAGGGGACCTAGGTGAAAACCTCTATGAGGCACCTGAGGCCAAATTTTGGGTTGAAAACCTCCTTGAGGCACCCCAAGAGTGAGAAAAAAGGGAAAATAAAAATATCCCTAGGTGAAAACCTCCCTTGAGGCACCTAGGGCAGGAAGACAGGTTGAAAACCTCCTTTGAGGCAACTTGCATTTCTTTCAAAAAAAGGAAGAAAAAGGTAAAAAAATTCCATGGCAGGGACCTCAAACCTACCCACTAATAAAATTATATGATTTTTGCAAGTTTTTAAATGAAACAAAGGACTCAGAGTTCAAGGGACATCAAGACAAGAATCACCCCATTATTCCTCCATTCACTTCATATCTCCCATGCATACCATGTATCCATCATCCATCCTCACTTCTAAGCATCAAAACCAATTTTATGTAGTTTTCTAACTTCTACAAGGATTCATGTAGTTACTATAGGAGTTTCCTGTAGTACTACAGGATTTCTTGAAACACTACAGGAACAAAATTCCGATTGGGAAATGATTATGCATGCCTCTTATAGGTTGAAATAAGGGACCATACACCTCACCACCTCTCACCCAACACCAGATCATGACCATACCAACCTCTGTGTCCATCAAAAGCCACTTTGAAAAATAAAAAATATATATACAAAAAATAGAAAAAGAGAGTCCAAGGGTCATGCCATCATTGTCCTAACTCACCTACCACTCCATCTCCTCTATTTCCATCCTTCCACTCCTATATCACCACCCATTCCTCCTCCAAG
>APFE030671544.1:110477-155754 GCA_000404065.3 Pinus taeda | reverse complement strand
ACTTGGTTTTGTGCATGAGAGATAAAACCCATATCATGGTCAAAACTATATGTAGGGAGAGAATTACTCTTGAGGTTCAGAGGTTAGATACCATTAACAAGGTTGACTGCTTGTCTTGGTTGTTATATTGTTATGTTGGCAGCAATTTAATTTTAGTCCGTCGGTTGAGCAGGCCAGTCAGTGTGGCCAACTTGGGTTCAACCCCGATAGGCCCCGTTATTTATATAGAGCCTATTGTTAGTTATGACATGTGACAAGAACCGTAAAATATTAGAACCTTCCACTGCATGGTTATGAAATCATTCCCCCTTGTTTTACATTCCCACATTAACAATTGAAAACGTCAAATCAGTGTCAATTTAACCTTGATCGGGTAGTTTTTTTACTGTCATTTTAGGGATATCGGTGACAGGTGGGCCAATGGTTGGTGCAGGTTTGGTTCCCGCCAACCAAACAGTTACTGCACTTATCTGTAACTTATCTGTTGTCACATGAATATGACTACCCATTTTTGTATAACACGTGTGTCGTTAACGATTTTTAGTTTTTGGTGTATTTTGGGGCTGTTGTTGGTGTGTTGGATGGTGACCAAATTGTGCGGATTCCACTCCCCCTAGCCTCATGTGATGATACATTTGGCGGTCAACTGAAACAATGGCTACAATCACTGGGTAGGTCCCCTGTTGGTGGTACGCCAAAAAAAATTGGACTGCTCAATCACATCCTAATTTGTCATTTCATGGGTGCCACGTGACATAGCTTAATTATGTGACATCACCCCCTGGCATAGGTTCACAAAGCATTGTCACCTCCACACGTCATTACCTGCGTGTTAGAGATTTTAACCTCGTATAGAAATTACATGCATACGAATTATGAAACTCAAAACCGGGACTACCAGCTTGATTTCTCATTATGTTCCTTTCAATATTACAATACATATTTATACATGCCAAACCATCCAACACCATAGAACGAAAACCATTGCATCCAAAACCATGTGCAAAAATCCTGCACAAAACCATAGGTAGGTCTACCCAACCTAACATAGGGTCCAAAACCAAAATTTTCCAGACCCCATAGAGTGGGGTTACCTGCACCCTCAAACCCACAGCGACTCCCCTCGCTACACAATCGGCGCAACGATGGACTCTGCCCCCCCTCTAAACCTCTAGTTCACTATGTGGGCTAGTCATGGAAAGAATATCAGTAATGATCCGAATGGAAATTGACATCCACCCGTGGTATTCATCGACCCATGGTATTTATCCACTCATAGAATATACCCATGGTATTGTAATTGGCATCCACCCATGGTATTCAGCCACCGAAGGTATTTATCCACCCATGGTATTCAGCCACCGAAGGTATTTATCCACCCATGGAATTTACCCATTTTATTGTAAGTGGAATCCACCCATGGTATTGTAAGTGAGATCCACCGATGGTATCTACCCACCCATGGAATTTACCTATGGTATTATAACTAAAACAAGACTATAAGTAACAAGTCACATTTTGTAAAAGAACCTATTGTGCACCACATGGAGATGAGTTAACAAACACGGATATGGGTTCCCCAAGAAAATGATGGCCCACGTGATGTCGCAGGTGGGTTTTTGCTACAAGCGGGCACCCTATTGGTTAGTCTCAATGTGGGTTTAATGAGGCAGATGGAATGACGCAGATGGTCTACTGCAAGATGGAGGAATGGTAGGCCAAATGTAGAATACAGTGGTGTATTCGATTCGATCCAACTAAAAACAAGAGTAGTGGCCTAGGAGTAAGGTTGGTAAGAAATGATAAAAGAAGAGAAGTATGAAGATGATATTATAGACATGCATTTGAAATGGATCGTAGGCTTGGGTGGATGGTCATGGATACTGATAGTGTGAAGGGAACTATGAACTAGGGTAATCCATGCGGGTGGGATTCTATTGACCTATGTGGATGTTTACCATGTGCAGGGGGAAGGTGGTGGTAAACGTGGTTGAGATGGTGGACCATATGGTTTATTTCAAAGAAATGATAAAAAAAATATGCAAAGATTTGGAGGAAGCGAATAATGATACCTTAACTATGGATTGGCACCAAGGGAATGGGATTACTGTGAAGGTGTTGATATCCTGTATCTTCAAAATCCAATAACCCAAGTGAAAACATCCATCTATAACAATATGAAAATTGGAAAAAAAATGTAACAAAAACGTAGGAAGGCACACCTGATGGGTTCTATGAAAGGGTGGAGCTAACGTTTCTTTTGCCTATATGGGTAAGCATCAGGACATATGTCAATGTGGTGCTCCATGATTGTGGTACTAATACCTGGAATGTCATAATATGACCATGTGAAAAAGTTCCTATATTCTTGGAAGAAGGCTTTGTAGGAGGAAATTTCTTTGGGAGAACATGTTGCCCCCAATGATATTTATTCAACTATGCCCAGTGTGATGGATATGTTTACCTTGACGGTGGGTGAGATATTGGACATGTTTCCCTCCTCAAACACATCAGGCACTGGGATGGAATTTTTGAACCAATAGAATTTTCCTGGTGTTAGAAAATCCTTTGTTTCTAATGTGCAGATATTGTGATTTGAAGTATCAGTAGGTGAAAACACTTTTTCTGGTAAAACGAAAGAGTGATGGTGCATGGAATCTGGTTCCGTCATGGCCTCTATAATACTTTCATCTGAATGAAAAATATTTTTAAATGGTCAGATAGAGGTTATGAAGGGGCATGAGGTTGGGATTGGCACTCATTGGTGCTGGTTGACAAGCAAGAAAATGATTAAGTGGTTGCTGCCATAGAACACAACGATGTTGACAATGTGTAGATTGCATGGATCTACACAGTTGGGGGTGATGCAACCTTCACAATTGGTAAAGAAACCTCGACGCCAAAAAATGAGGAGAAAAATACATGAATCAGGGTTCCTATGAACGAGGAAAAAAATCATATGTGGTGTTGGGTGTCATCAACACCAGGTGTTGGCGGTATCTCTCTTATGGTTACAGGAGTGGCACTTGTTGAAGGTGCATCACACCCATTGAAAATTAGAGAAGGGTTGGAGGTCCCCACATTAGTTTGAAACAAGGATTCCCTTGCCACTCGAAATCAAGAAAGGTCTGTGCAGTTTCGTGTATGATGAATTTGGGAAAAAATGTGATAATGGTTGCACTTACTTCTAACCTTGTTTGAGTGAATAGGCTGAGGTAGGTGGAACAATGAGAGGAAAAAGGTCCTTGATTTTTTTCAACTCACGACATTGATTAATCAAATTCCCTAGTTTTTCACATAAGGCACATGAGTGAGTAGGTGTTGGCGAGGCTGTTTTAGGTGGCTTTTCCATCCTGGATGGTAGGTGTATGATGTGTGAGGTTGAGTGGAAACAAGCACAAGGGTTTTACTTGTGCGAGGTTTCTTCCTCGAAGAGCCAACAAATGGTCTGGGACACATCATCCACTACTGGGGTGTTGGGAAGTGGTGGTGTCACAATATTGGTTTGAGCAAGAGCTCCCAATGCATCAAGATAATGAGGGAGTGTTGGGCAGTGGTGTGTGGAGTGTTTGTATTGTGCGCATATAGCACATGGATAGTTGGTATGTAATTCCTTATTACATGCTGGTGTCACCTTGTCTCCTTGAGGTTGAGGTGGGGCCACTAGTGGCTTCCAATTCCTGGCACAGGTTGGTAGGGTGCCCTGATGAATTGCATAATGCACATGGTGGAGATACCCTAGAAGATGAACTATATGGGTTTTTAACCTTTCGACCTTTTTGTTTTCTTTTCTGGCCATCCCTACTGGTGTTGACACATGTATGGTTCCTTGAGGTGTGGTTGAAGGAATGTTCACTCTAGTTTAAGTGACGCCTATGTTTGTTGAGATGGCATCTGGGGTAAAATACCAAACAGGGATTGCGAGAGACATGTTAGGAAACGTGAGTGTTTCCATGACTTGGTGCAAGGAAAAGCTGGGTGGGGGGTACAAGAAAGGAGTTTGGGTTATTGTGTATGGAAGGAATGCATAATCAATGATAAAAAAACTGTCAGTGTTCTGAATCGATTCCTGAGATTAGGTGGTGTTTGATGAAATACCCCTTAAGACTTGGTCTATGGGAAGGAGGTTATGCTCTCCATTGAGTTTGAGTACAAGACTTTGAGAATGGAAACACAGTTGGATTTGGAGGTTACAAAGGCACAACAGGAGAGGCAGCTCCATCTCAATGGTTTAGATGAATTCAAGATGCAGGCCCTCCTACACAGAGAAGTTACTCAAGTACAAAGAAATGTTTGGCATGAAAAAAACATCAAAGACAGTTTTTCAAGAAGGTGATTAGGCTTTGATATATGACTCTAGGTTCAAGGAATTCAAAGGAAAATTTATGACTAGGTGGTTGGGCCCATATCTAATAGAAAAGTGGCATGACAATGGAGCTATGCAAATAAGGACCATTAATGAAGAAGGTATCCCCTTGCTTGCCAATGGATACAGATTGAAAGCTTATAGAGGATCTCTGTCAAGGGAAGAGTTCATCAGTACCATCAGTAAGGATGTGAATGTGCTTGGAAGTGTCTCGGGTTCCAGCTCACCAAATTCTTGAAGACTCTTTTTATTTTTGAAAAAATGGAAAAAAGAAAGAAAAGAAAAAACAATAGGGGACCTAGGTGAAAACCTCTATGAGGCACCTGAGGCCAAATTTTGGGTTGAAAACCTCCTTGAGGCACCCCAAGAGTGAGAAAAAAGGGAAAATAAAAATATCCCTAGGTGAAAACCTCCCTTGAGGCACCTAGGGCAGGAAGACAGGTTGAAAACCTCCTTTGAGGCAACTTGCATTTCTTTCAAAAAAAGGAAGAAAAAGGTAAAAAAATTCCATGGCAGGGACCTCAAACCTACCCACTAATAAAATTATATGATTTTTGCAAGTTTTTAAATGAAACAAAGGACTCAGAGTTCAAGGGACATCAAGACAAGAATCACCCCATTATTCCTCCATTCACTTCATATCTCCCATGCATACCATGTATCCATCATCCATCCTCACTTCTAAGCATCAAAACCAATTTTATGTAGTTTTCTAACTTCTACAAGGATTCATGTAGTTACTATAGGAGTTTCCTGTAGTACTACAGGATTTCTTGAAACACTACAGGAACAAAATTCCGATTGGGAAATGATTATGCATGCCTCTTATAGGTTGAAATAAGGGACCATACACCTCACCACCTCTCACCCAACACCAGATCATGACCATACCAACCTCTGTGTCCATCAAAAGCCACTTTGAAAAATAAAAAATATATATACAAAAAATAGAAAAAGAGAGTCCAAGGGTCATGCCATCATTGTCCTAACTCACCTACCACTCCATCTCCTCTATTTCCATCCTTCCACTCCTATATCACCACCCATTCCTCCTCCAAGTGGAAAAAAAAGCAAAAAAAATGATGAAAAATGAAACTACAAGATTTCCTATAGTAACTACAGGAAACCTTGTAGCAGCCTATGTTCTCACAACAACAGTTTCTGCATGCATTCTCCTTCAACACCCATGCAAGTAAAGAGTTGCAACACCCCTATAGAATTTATGACTCATATCCAGAGTTCGACAGCAGCAATAGAAACTAAGTACCTGCACACAATAACAAAGAAGACAACCACATCAACATGAAGAAATATATAGAAAAGTGACCAAGGAAAAGCACTTACCTGAACAAAAATAAGCACAATAGAGTCACCCTTCAACTTGCATCAACCAAGAAAAGGAAGGCACAAGCATGGCACCTCATTTGAATTCTTCCCTAAGTATGATATCCTAAAAGTGTAGGAATATGAAAAAGTTTGATTTTATAAGCTAGAGATGGCTAGTTAACTTTGCCACCCTCAGCTCGAAAACAAAAAGTGAACTCCTAGTCAGCATGACACATGGCAATATCACATCAAGAAAAACAAGTTTAAAAGGTGGTCGAGTAAAGTTGTGTAAGAGTGGGTGATGATTACAAAGGGAAGCTGCCTGATAACCAACGGTGGGCCAATGGTCCCAAAGGGGAAATCCTATAGACTTCCAGCCAATACAATGCTCCAAGGAATCAACCATAAATAACAAACATTCGAAAATCTCATGCACCATTTGTTCATTTCGAGATTAAAGAAGACCATGACCACCTTGGAGAACCATCAAGGAGGCAAACCTATTTCAACCACCCTACAAGAAATAGAACTACAAGAACAACTATAGGAAATGCAGGGAGCTATAGGAAACAATGGAAATTCATAGAGAGCGCTGAAAGGGGGTGCCTAAGGTCCATCTTCTTAGAAATTCTCCTCATCCAAAGCATCACAATGAAAGGTAGGTGGCTCATATCTCCTATGCTTTGAATTGATAACTAGGAATAGAAAAATATGAGTTTTTAAGTGATTAGAGTGGGCCTGGGAGTTTTAAAATAATTGTGAACAATTTAAAATTTGTGTGGATATAGATATAAATTTTAGCCATCCACCACTATTATAAACTCTCAATCACCCTAAAAACTAAGGCTAGCCTACCAAAATCCCTACAGTCATCCAACCAGAAAAGAGACATGACATGAGGGTTTAACAAAAGGGAACCCATAAAGACATCCATAATACACCTCCATCCCCCCTGTGGTATAAATATTTAGAAGGCATAACTGGTTGGGATTCTTTGAGCTGCTCAGAGGGTATGATGATGATGTAGCTCAATAATTTGCCATGGCACTTAACCCTTAGGCTAGAATCAGTGCTACTACTGTGGTAAGAGGACTGCCAATTACAATTAATCTTGAAGTAATTAATAGAATCACTACACTTCCTCAAGGGATGCCATGGAGAAAGAAGGATAAGGCTGCAAGCACTTTTGCAAAGAAAAACTTCTTCTTAAGGGATGAAGAGCCAATTGAGGACAAAAATGGGATAATAAGGGAAATACTTCCCTACCCTTAGAATGAGGTGAGCTATCACATTCTCAAATATATCTCTTGTGAAGGGAGGCTCAGTATAATCTATGGCTATCAATTTATATTCCTCCATGAGTTGAGATTTGGAGAGGAGATACCCATTGACAGAAGACTCAGTGTACACTACTTATTGTTGCAATCAATAATAGACATGAACCTAAAGGTCCAAGAGGGAAAACATCATCAATTGGCACACCATGGACTTATTACGCTAATACCATAGGATACCTTGATCCAACTAAGAATACCCATTCAATGGTACACATTTAGAGACATGGACATAGAGGCTATGATTGAAATAAAATCCCTTGAATATGATATGGACAATACCTCTAGTGGTGAAGAGGAGGAAAAAGAAGATGAAGAAGAACCTGAAGAGGAAGAAGAAGAACTAGAGGATGAAGAAATAGAGAAAACATAGGAAGAAGAAGAAAAAGAAGAATGAGAAGAGGAGAAACGTGAAGAGAAATAATAGAAGGAAGAAGTAATCCCTGAGAAACACACCAAGGAAAGGGAGGAATCTCCAAGGTTGTCTCCTGAACCCATTGAGAGGAAGGCAATTGCTGCCTTGACTTCCCTAAGAACACCTATCAAGTCAAAAGGGAAAAGACAGAGGCAAACCCCCCTTTTTTTCAAAACAAGGAGGAGCACTAGGATCAAATAATGGAAACCAAAAACACCCACTAGGACTCCAATCATAATTGAGGACTCACCAAAAGAGAAAGAAAAGCTAGTTTCCCTAGAAATAAAAGGTGAAGAGGGCACATCAAAACAATCTTCCCCAAATTCTCCCATTACCTGTTAGAAAGTATGTCACCAGATCATAATCAACAAAGGAAGACAAGGCACCTTTGACCCCATTTCAGAAAGGAAAAGGCCTTCTATAAGATCCTCAGATAGTCCTATAGGAAACTCTGTCAACACTACAGGAAACACAGAAAAAGCACTAGGAAGGACAAAAACGACAGAGGGAAGGTAAGGAAGCGATAACATAAGTGCAAGAGGGGCAAAATCTCCAAAGATATCTTTGGGAGAGTCCCAAGAGCTTCAGGAACCTAGCTCGTGACCCAATCTGAGATCTTATTACAGATTCATTGAAGGATGTTGGATAATACCACAAAAAATTTCCATCCCTCTCTTCTTTGAGCTTGATAAAGAGAGAGGAAGGAAACATTGCTGAATGCAAATTGCCAAACCAAAGAAGGTAGCAGATGTGGTCCATATGGAGGAGAAGCTATTGGAGAAGGGAAAAGAGTTGAGTAAGATAAGAGATAGGGAACGAATTATGAGATCTCAACTAGAGTCAAAAAGCACATGGCAAAGGAGGAAGTTACAGGAAAAAGATATACAATTGGCCACCATTTCAAGCCTCTCCATGGAGACACTCCAATGCAGGATGCCACCAAAATCATATGCCTTGTACCTCAAAGATCAATGGTTGCAATTTCAGATAAAGACACTAGCACAACAAGGGAATATGCCTTTCCAATCTTATAGGAAGTTCATTAAACTATCTGACAAGAGAACCCTAGAGGATAAGGCCAAGATATATGAATTCTACTTGCACAACTTGGCCTTAACATACTTGAATGTGTGGGACCCCAATGCAAAGTTGGGGGACTTACAACTAATGGCCCTTACATCATGGATGAGTCATGAGGAGGCTAGGGCTAAGGAGGTGAAGAGGGTGTTTTAAAGAGAAGAAAGGGAGCCCCTTTACATCAGAGCAGAACAAATAAATTCAATGGTTTTCATTAGCACCTACAAAAACATCACCAATGATACCCAACTTGCACCAAGATACCTAGCTACACAAGAGAAAGCAGTCGCACATTTTGAGAACACCTTGAGATTGCTAGGGAATGTAAACCAACAAGCATGCCAAATGAGATGGGGAATCCTACCATACAACCTAAGGATCAGGGAGTATCATTCCCCTAGAAGGATGAGAGATGCACTAGAAAGGACCCCAATATATAAGAATGCACTGCAAAGACTCAAAATCAATTGGATTGGTTTGAAACTCATTCCACCCTTTCTATTGGGTATGCTAGAAGGTAGAAAGGAAGAAGAAGAAAGAAATTAGTGGGAGGAAATAGATAAACATGCAGGGTTTTATCCACAAGAGGAAATTGCATCAATAGAGGCCTGGGATGTTAGAGAGGCCACAAGAGCTATGAAAGATATGGACATAGACTAAGTTGCTTAGAGGATGAGCAATACTTTCAATAGGGGGTGATGACGAGGATCATCAATAGTTAAATTATATGGGCCTTAATGCCACTCTCCAGCTTATTAAAATTGACTTTTCTCACATTTCTTTACATATTTTATTATATTTTTCTTAGTGAGAAGGGTAAAGGTGAGGTCTTATGTCATGTGGCCTAATGTGCATTAATTGTAGTATTTGGAGCAGTTTTGGGCTAATTTAAGTGCAGAAACCTGAAGTAGACAAGCAAGAGGGATTTTAGGAGAATGGGTGTCCCTCCTTAACTCAATCACTTGAAGATTCCTCCAATAGATCTCATCAGCTCAGAGTTACAAGCAACCAAGCCCACCAAGTTCATTGGCAGCCATGCTAGTGATAGTTGAAGACAAGTCAATCTCGAGTTTCGGATTTAAAACTTCCTAATTTTAAGGAATTTGTTGGTATCTTCAGTTGTATAAATAAGAAGGCCTAGGGCCTCATCAGGATTCAACTTTTTATTGTAGTGAAGAGGAAATTTCCAGCTAGGATATTGTGACTATTATTCTCATGTTATTTTTTACATTTTGGTAATACCGAAAAGGGTTTGTTTGATCTAGCACTGAGTTGACTCAAAGGGCTAAATCTCTTGCGTTAGGTCCAAACCCTAGTAGCATCGGTTCCTCTTTTTGTACATGTATCCTTAGATTAGAATCATAGATTAGTTGTTGAAGTTATCATTGTTTTATTTAATTTACAAGTCTTTGAATGATTGGTTAGTTTTGCTTCCATTAGTTGGAGAAGTAGATCAATGTTACAGTAGTGAAAGAAAAGACTTCAAAAAATCTTGTGACAATGGCCTCATCCTCATCTCCCTCATGGGATCATGGTTTGAGGGCCCCACTCTCACAGCCTCAAAAATAGATTTATCTCTTGCTTATTACATAGCTTAGGATTTCTTGTTGAGTAGATCATTGTTAATGATTTCTTAGAAGCACATGTAATTATCATTTTGGTTTCTTGAGTTTGATGTATATTAGAAAGCATTCCATTCCATAGATTTAATCCATTAGCCATCAAAAAATTAGTTTCTCAAATTCAACTCATCTTTTCCACATTTACATAAAGTTAAGCATAAATGAAGAAATAAATATGTGTTGTTGCATAAGTTGTTGATCTACAGGGAGGAACTCATTCCTCTAGCCTCATGTAAGTCTTCACGACCTCTCGCCAAATCCTACCAATCACAAATTCATATTCTGTTTTGTAGCCACCGGGACACCCACCTTGAGAAAATCCAACCATCCTGAAGAGTTGAGTTGATACTTGGGTAGTGTGCACCTTCCCCATACCTCATTCCACCATCATACACCTTCCCATCACTTCCTTTCACCTTCGTCACCTTCCTACAACTTTCAACTAAGTTTCTTGTAGTAAACTAGGACATCCTGTACTAACTACAGGAAATCCTGTAGCAACTATAGGAAACCCTGTAGCAGCATGTTTTAGACTGTTTTGGGCAAAAATTGAACATAATTATGAAATTACATCTCGTTGTTCCTTTTTTAGAAGCTTTGTCATACCGTTAGAGCTTATTATCTTTCTCGATTTCCCTGCAATACCCCTTAATTCAACTTCCTTTCCTTCCGCATAAAATTTCATGAAGAGTTCTTGAAAGTTAAAAGCTATTGTACCCAAGGATTGTAGCCATTGGACTCCTAGTACAACATCAACACCTTCCATTAGAATGGAAGGCATTGGACTTTTCAATACATATTCTCCCATGGATAGCTTGATATTATGGCACTTTCTAGAGCAATTTATCGTTCCTCCATTTGCAACCATCACTTGAGACTCTGGTGCCAGATATAGGAAACAATTCAATTCTTTTGCTATCTTACAATGAATAAAATTGTGGGTACTTCCGGAATCAATTAACACTATTACCTTTTTCTTCTTGATTTGTCCTTCTATCTTGATGGTTTGACGAGTGGTAATTCCAACCAATGCATTATAAGATATGGTCGGATTCATTTCTTCTTTATCTAGGATTTGTTCCTGGAGTATATCCTCTTCTTTTGACCTTTCTTGCTCCTTTTCTTCTTCCTCTTCACAACCTATGTAGAATAATTTCTTCTCTCCACACTTATGACTTTAGTGTATTTGCTATCACAACTGTAACAAAGCCCTTTTGCTCTTTTTTCTTCCAATTGTTGTGGTGTAACCTTGTAGGTTGTGGAAGGCTAGGGGCAACAACACTTCCTTCTTTATAGTTGTGTGTGGTATGCTTTCTGGTTTCCATAATTTTTCTTTCCATTTTTCTTGCTAACCTGAATGCCTTCTCTATGAATCAGGTTCCCAAAGTCGAACATCATGTTGGATATTATCCTTTAAAGTCCCTATGAACACATCAATCCTATGCTCCTCTGGTATATTTTTTACCCTTATGTTCAATTTTTGGAACTCCTCAATGTGCTCCATTATTGAACCCTTTTGTTTGAGACTTATCAATTGGCTAAAAAAAGTGTTGCTTTTTGTATCCTCATAATGTGCTGTCAATTCTTTCATAAAAATTGCCCAAGTGATAATTTGTTTATGAGAGCAAAGCCATTGATACCATACAAAATGATTTGATTCCAAATATAAAGTTCCAATACATACCTTTTGTGTGTTTTGCACATTATTGAGATTGGAAAATTGCTCCATTTGTAATATCCATGTTGCAGGATCCTTACTATCAAAATTCCTCATATCGATTTTTGGAATATGGTGCGTCTTCGATCCAACATTAGAGTCTATGGAATCATGATTAACATTTCTTTTGTTCTCACCATGAATTTCCTTTACTACCCTTTCACCATTAGTGACCATTTCGTGTAGCAACTCAAATTTATCTTCAATTCTTCCATCTTATCATCCATGCCATCCATTCTAGCATCCATGCCATTCATCTTAGCTTCCATGCCATCCATCTTAGCTTTTACGCCTTTCTTTAAACAATCCATCTTAGCTTCTACACCTTTCTTTAAACCATCCATCTTAGCTTCTACATCTTTCTTTAAACCATCCATCTTAGATTTTGTTACTTTTTGTGCA
The DNA here is from genome assembly GCA_000404065.3 of Pinus taeda. Lineage (NCBI taxonomy): Eukaryota > Viridiplantae > Streptophyta > Pinopsida > Pinales > Pinaceae > Pinus > Pinus taeda. Next base: position 143,495 of record APFE030671544.1, on the reverse strand, counting down.
AGTAACGCTTGTTTCACTTGGTCTCGTAATTTTGATATATCATGTTGCATTTCTTCCTCTTCTTCATGAGTCATGCTATAGCTTTCAGATTTCTTACTAGGTGTTTGCATTTTCTTTCCTCAGGGCATCAATTACCAATAACAATGTTTTACTATGCCCTTTGAATTCCTTCAAACTAATTTTTCAAACCAAGCTTATGCAAAAAATTAAAAAAAAAATACACACCTTTTTTCACTTTGTAGGAGCTTGATATTGAATCTAATATATCTCTGTAATTTCAGATCATCCAGTTTTGAAATTGCGACTTGTAGTAGCCCTCCTGTCCTCTTTCCAATGCCACCAGTCTGATTCAAATTAGAATCTCCAAGGAAGAGTTATGCACAATCTCCCAAGATGACCTGATTCTAGACCTTTCCAGAAGAGTGAACTTGTATGAAGTTCCATGTGTCACTGTTTAGACCTTTGGCTCTGAAAAATATGTACAAGAAACTACAGTCCGTCCTCTTTCTATACCTTCTTACAAAATTTCAATTCGATGCTCAGAGAGAAAGTTATGACGATTTTCCCCAGGTCACCTATTTGGAATGTAATTTAGGAGTCTGCAAAAAGACCAAATTCCTCAAATCATATCTCCGCAAATATAATGCGAAAAGCTTTGAAATTCATATTTGAGGTTCATTGAGATTTCATCTCAAACGGTTTTTTTTTTTTTGCTTCTGAAACGTCGCAAAAAAAAAAAGTTATAGCGAAAATGCCACGATGACCTATTTGGAGCAGCGAAACCCTAGAATCCAAAGCTCTCATACCAAATGTTATGAAGCCAGCTCACAAAAAGATAGAAAAGATAGTTGAACGCCTTTTAGAATCATCCTCTTCGAGGGGTCAACCTCCTTTACATTACACAAAAGAACAATTATTGGACGATTCAAATGACAAAACCTCCTTCCTATATATAGGAGTCTAAGGGGTCACAATATAACCAAGTCGACCTAACAATAATAATATAAAGGCACAAAAATAACAATAGAGGGATTCTATGGGGTACAGTAATAACAATATGGGGACAATAGGGGCACAACAATATTAATAAGGGATACAACTACAATATTAATGGGGGCATCACTAGTATTATAGGGACCTAACATGGAGAAGTAGATTAGTGTTACAGTAGTGAAAGAAAAGACTTCAAAAAAATCTTGTGATAGTGACCTCATCCTCATCTCCCTCACTGGATCATGGTTTGAGGGCCCCATTCTCACAGCCCCAAAAACAGATTTATCTCTTGGTTATTACATAGCTTAGGATTTCTTATTGATTAGATCATTGTTAACGATTTCTTAGAGGCACCTGCAATTATCATTTTGGTTTCTTGAGTTTGATGTATATTAGAAGGTATTCCATTCCATAGATTTAATCCATTAGCCATCAATAAATTAGTTTCTCAAATTCAACTCATCTTTTCCACATTTACATAAAGTTAAGCATAAATGAAGAAATAAATATGTGTTGCTATAGGAGTTGTTGATCTACAGGGTGGAACTCTTTCCTCCAGCCTCATGAAAGTCTTCATGACCTCTCGCCAAATCCTACCAAGCACAAATTCATATTTTGTTTTGTAGCCACCATGGAAACCCACCTTGAGAAAATCCAACCATCCTGAAGAGTTGAGTTGATACTTGGGTAGGGTGCACCTTCTCCATACCTCATTCCACCATCATACACCTTCCCATCACTTCCTTTCACCTTCGTTACCTTCCTACAACTTTCAGCTAAGTTTCTTGTAGTAAACTAGGACATCCTGCAGTAACTACAGGAAATCCTGTAGCAACTACAGGAAACCCTGTAGCAACATGTTTTAGACTGTTTTGGGCAGAAATGATGATCAAAGCCTAGGGTAGGCCTTCAACTTGACCTCCATACCCCTCAATGCCATTTTTGACTAGTTTTCTCATACCTTCCTCCCTTGCAAAATATCAACTTGTTTAGCTTAACATTTACATTTCTAAATTGAAAACCAAAAGTCCTTTTTTTGCAATATTTAGCTAGTGCATGCATACATCAGTCTTAGCAATGTTAGGGTCATTCCCATGCTTACTTAGTCTAGATAATTAGATGATAGAATGCAAGGTTAAATTAGGTCTCTTCTATAAGTAATGTGTGTTAATTCTTAGCTAGATAATTTAATGTAATTTCATAGCACTTTCTATTCAACACTTTCATTTCCTTAACATAGGCAAGCATTTACTTTCTACATTAAAGATAGCTTTACATTCATTGTCAGCAGTCAGCCTCCTTCTAGTCAATAGAAGACTAGTTTGAAAAATCCTAGTGGTTTATCGCCCCAGTTGAGAAGTAACAAGAGTAGACTTTGCATATGTTGTGCATATAGCACTGTCACCTCCGAGTTTGTACGAACCCTAGGTTAATAAAGTAAAATTGGTCGCCCTAGGAGTTGAAACATCCTTGCTGCAATACTGGGGCTCATCAAAGATTCTGAAGAAATATTTATCTTGAGAATTCATGACACTGCCTATAAATAATCCATCATTTACTAAAGGGAGTTGGTTTCCTTAAGAAATTTTTCTTTTTCTTTTGTAAAATTCACCTTTCATTTTCTTTAGTAAATATTTGCCTTTCTTCTGTACACTTTTTGTTTTGTATAATGTCAACTCAGATTACATTTTCTGAGAAATATGTTTGTATCATTATAGTCATTATTGTTTAAATAAATCAAAATATTAAGATTTTTTTTTATTATATGAATTCTTTTTCTACTTAATATTACTTTATCTGCTAAAAAGTATTCATTAGTTAGTAAAATACTTGTATGTTATTTTTAAAAGAGCTTCATCATTTTCACATAAAGTAAAACACTTGATATCATTGATGATGAATAATAAAATTACCAAGTTAAAATCATTAATAATCAAAATATTTGCTCATTAAAATAAATCTTGTATCACCCGACTTCTTAAATATCCAAAATTGCAAAAGCAATAGAAGTATACAAATTCAAAGGATATTAAATTAATAAGAAGTTGAAAGCATTTCAAAAGAAATGTGGGAAGTATAATGAAACTCGTTGGAGCTATAGATGCTTGTTAGCAGTGGGTCAATTATTATATGATACTAAGGCACCTTTATTAGGGCTATGGACGCTCATCAACAATGAACCAATGTCAAGTCACAAGAGAGATAAAAAAAACATGCACACACATTTTTTGATAATATTAAGATTTAGACTTAGTAATAAAAGTTCAAAATGAATTGAATCAATGATATTAAAATTTAGACTTAGTAATAAAAGTTCAAAATGAATTGAATCAATGTTTTAAATTAATAAATGAACTGCATCACTTCATTCTTCTAAAATATTAAAATATTGGATAAGGGATGAGTATTCTTTTGATTACTTACTTTATTTTACAAATATCAAATAGGAGGTTTAGATTGATTATAATTATATATGAAAATTTTGAAACTTTAAATTTATTTGAATTTTAAATATTTATTGGTAGAGATAAATGTTTCTCCCATCATATCATCATTTGTTGTGAGGTCTACAACGACCCCTATTTTATTGAAAATAGAATAAAGACCCTTAAAAACCCCTATTTTATTGAAAATAGAATAAAGACCCTTAAACAAATTTATTTGGTTATATTTGAAATATTAATTATAAATAAACCATATTTGTTTTATTTTCAATCACTTAAAAAATCCATAATACATATGAAAATTCTCCAAAAACTAAAAAGTTTCTTCAAAATCTGAACATTCAGATTAATAAACACTTTTATTTGGTCATGCGTCCCAAACATCTAGACTCTCGGATGTCCCCACACCACGCCTTTTAGAGTTTATTTTAATATTTTATTGTTTTTAAGTTGTCGGGTGTTTTATCCTATTTAGTGTCTGCCCCTGCACAATTTTATATCGAGAGTCATGACTTTTTTATTTTTTTCGAGAGTCATGACTTTTTTATTTTTTTATAAATATCGATGTTGCTTATAGTCTGGATTTTGATATATTCAAATATCTGGTATTTATTTGATTTAATTTGCTTTCCATTAGTTATTTATCTTTTAATATATTTTTTTGTTATTAATTCCTTCGTAATTAAAGACCATCATCGAGTTCTAAAATGTTTTCATAAGGGACTGTATCCAAAGACTCATAGACTCTCGATTTTCATTATTTTTCTAAAAAATAAAATAAATTAGATTAAAATAATTTTGTTTAGTTTAATAAATCCATCCAACATTCGGACCTATAATAAACACTAGTATTATAAGATAGCTAGGACCTTTGAATATCCGAACCATCCTCACCTTTTCACTGAAGTGACAATTAGTTAGTCATTTATTGCAGACTTTATGGTAAATAGCAATTTTTCCTGAGGGTTAATGTTTTCTATGCTTTGAGGTTTTATAGATTTTTTACATATATCTTACATATTTCATTTAAACCTTGATACACTAAAACGGGTTTTGGCTTACAAAGTTATTCATTGTTCCTTTTTGTGCTCCCATTTTCAATATTTTGAGAAAATTACTATTTTATTGAAGAATTTCACCTCATGGTTCGTAATTGCTTGTATTTTCATTTAAAATTCAATTTTGTTTTCAATTTGTATGTCTTATCAACTCTACATTGTTATTTGCATGAAAAGAATGGGAAGAAAATGGAAAATGCAAGCTACTAAACCTACTGCCAAGAATATTAAAATCAAAATGAAAGTGATAAAGGTTCAACTATGAGAGGACACAAATACTATTTCTTTTTCTTTTCAGATATAAGATTCAGAGCACAAAATGTAGGCATTGTATCCTGGGAGGAGATATACGATTTCTTTGAGAACAATGAATGGACGAATCTAGAAGGTTCTGAAGAAGATTCATCTCCGAAATTTGAGATTTATGAAGCAATTGAAAACATAGAGTTGCATAAAATCGCCACCAGGCCAACAATTTTCCCATATTATGACATGGTGAGTTGGATTATCTCACATGGTCATATTCAAATTTTATCAATAGTTGACCATTGAAAGAATGTTATTTCTTCCTAGAAACTTGAATTATTACAATTTATTTATAAACTCAATACTCCCAAGTGTTATAGATCCCTTTTCCCTTATAGACTTTCCCTTATTTCAAAAAATCATTTTTAAAAATCTATACATGACTCTGCCAACTATAAAAGCATGTAAATATGTGGTTCCTATGAACTATACCCACAAACACATTTTTAAAACTTGAAAATTTATATAAAAAACTATTCTTTGGGTGGGGTTTACGAGCTATACCGAAATCCCACCTATAGAAGCCAATGGCCTAACCGAATTAAGTGGTTTTTGGTGGTATATATACACCCCATGGCTAGGATTAATTAATTTCTAATCAGAGGTATATATACAATACCCAAATTTCCCTAGATCAGGTCTACAATTTTCCTATGCTCCCGGTTGGGCCTAAGAATTATCCTTAAAATACCTCCACTTTCACTCCATTCAACATCCACTTTCTCTCCATTCACACATTTTTCTCACCTCTATTCCACCACCATGTCATCACATTAGCTTCACTTTCATCATTATATGGGTTATCCTTGTGTTTTCCAAAACATTATTAATTCTTAGTATTTTTAAGTGAATTTTTGGTTATCCTTCATTTGTAACTTTGAAATTTAGAATTTAGAAGTTAGAATTTAGAATCTTAGGATCTTATAAGTTGTAATGAGAATTTAGAATTTGGAATCATTGCAATGGAGATTTTAGAGCCTCTTGGGATGTAGAACTTGTAATTGCAATTTGCAATTGATGATAAATAAAATTGAGCTTCTTTGATATTCTACATTTGGCTTCTCTTTTGATGTGTTTGTGAATCCTTGGAAGGGCCCCCATTGTTTAGCAAGTACACTTTTGTTTTGGTAAGCTTTCATTTTTGTTTTGGTAAGCATTAGAATTGTTTCATCCACAACTTCTGAGAAGACAACATCACACTCAGACAATGCAATAAGGAACAATAAAGATCTAGGTCAAGCAGAGAAACTAGAGCATCCAAAACATGAAGACTACTCATTGATGTAGGAATAGGTAGCATGTATCATTCTTAATGAAAGAGCGATAATAGACATTGATTCACCTGAACAGGTACATAAATCTAATGATCAAATGGATGTTTATCATAATGAGACAGATCATATTAAGGAATCAACTCATATATAAAAATATGTTCAATAAACTGTAAAAATTCTAGAGCATTCATTTTAGGTAATTGAAACAATCTCTCATGAAGAAACCTTGAATCTTGAAACAACAAATATTCCACAAGTTGTTCAAAAGGAGCAAGTTCAAGAAATTTCTACATTTCCCTATTTTATATGTTCAAATAATAGAGGTAGTTTCTCTGGGAGTACTTTTCACTCCTATTACAACTAATAATCTCGTCTTTTCAAATATTTTCAAAACCTATTTCTAAAGTAGAGCCAGTGGAAGAGATCATAGTGTCTCTTAGTGAATAATTTTACAATTCACAAACAAGGTCTGTTGTTAAGAGGTCTAAGAAGAGAAAACATAATTATGTTGGAACATCTTCAAAGATGAGTTGGTAAGAAATAAGAGTGCCTAAGGAAAAAGAAATAGAAACAACTTGAACGCTAGGGATTTTATCTCATAGAACCAAGGCACAATACAAGAAACATCTCAGGAATTTGATAAAATAAAAAGTAGAATTAAGGAATTAGAAGTTGAATTGGAAAAAATAGATTATCTAGAGAAAGGGAATGGAAATCGCATGCCATTATTATGAGAGAAGTATTTTCCTTAACAATGCAGAAAATTGAAGACAAACAAAAGTTGGAGAAATATGAAATAGATAAAAATTCAAAGCAGAGAATTATAGAACTAGAAAATCAACACTACTAGCAGGTTAAAAGTTTAAAAAAGCATTAGGATAGATAAATTGAAATTTTAAGGGGAACTATATATGAATATGTAGACAATTACTACAACATTCCAAATACGAGTCACATCTCTTGAGGAATATTGAAATAAAATTCAAAATCCATATGTAGATATCATGATTTTCAAAGATCAAGCCTAAGTTGTTAATGAGCAAATTAAAAGTGGAGATCAAGTTTTTTAAGCAGTTAAGTAAGATTTATATTTTTTTACCATGATTTAGTTTCTTTTACTAACCAAGTTGAAGTGACAATTGAATATGATAATGTGTTGAACAATCATTTTGAGAAGATTGTAACTTGGGAAAAGGAAATGAGTTCTGAAATCATGAAAAAAAAAATCTAAGTAAGGATAAGATGTTAATGCAGGTTTCTCCTGATGAAAGAAAATCTCACTTTAAGATTGTCAAATACTGGATTACAGAGGATACAAAATGGTGTGGCTGTACATGGGATAATTCTTTGAAAATAGTTGAAGAGTTATAAATGCCCCATCCATAAGGAATTAGGAAGGCACTACCTTTAGTTATCTGTCAACAATCAGTTGAGGACAAAAGGAAAATCAACAATGAAAAATTAAAAGAGATGAACACTTGGGTTCAAATGATATTAAAAAATTATTTCAATTTCCTTTTGAGAAAATGAAATTAATTTCTAATTTTCTTTAAATACAACTGAAAAAAGAGATATATCGAAATATGAATTGATCAATGCAGGTTCAATCTGAAATTTTTTGTATTTGTTCATTTACCAAAAGTAGTTGAAAGGTACACTTAATGGACCCACTTGATTCATGATAACAAGAAATATATTGTTCCCATCCAAATAGTGAATGAATCATAGCCCACAACTCAATTGATGGAGGACAATTAGCGACCCACCTAGCAAACTGATGTATGTAGTCAAAAAAATGATATTTTATTTGTTGCCCTTTTTATGCAAGAAAATATATGTATTTTCTATTTTTAGAAAACATATATTATCTCAATTTTATAATTTTAGTATTTATACAACCCTTTACAATGGAGTAAGGGTTGGAAATATTTTTTACTCAATGTTACTAATATTTTAATCAGAATTTGCAATGAAATTTTTGAAGACCATTGGGAATTGATGTGTCTTTGATCTCTGTGTTTGGAATACCATATTCTTATCAAATTTATTTAATTCATTGTTGGTGTTTTGATTCATAGCTTTCATTCATTTATCAACTCTTGTTGAATATTTGAATACACTTTTCGTCTTTTCTTTTGAAAAATAATATAGTTTAATGTTTTGTTGAGTTGTTTCAAGATTTAAGATTTATTTTCATTCTTTATGTAGATCAACCCTTCTTTTCCAATATTAAAAAATGATAGCCTAAACAATTTTCTCTCATTTATGAGATAGGTTTTCTTTTCTATAAAGTAGATCAACTTAATTGCATACAAATAAATAAATAAAATATGATCATTGAGAAGATGTTTAACATGAGCCCAAATCAACCAAATGGCCAATTGAGCCCACATATCAGTCTGGGAAATCCCTACCCCAAATATCCACTACACTTTCTATGTACTAACTTGCGTGAATACCCTTCCCCTATTGTTCACACTACTAAATCCCAACACACATACACACCAATTTGTAATAATTTTTTGATATTTTATTGTATATAATTTGCTATATCATATAGTTTCCTTTTTTTATTTAATTTTATCATTTCTTTAGGTTAGAATAACACATGAAACTAGTCTTTGATTATGGATAATATTTCCATCCAAAACGAAAAGGGTTCTAATTGGGACCTTGATTGGGTAAATATTCACTTGTTGCAGGAGAATTTTTCTGCCTCTCAACACAACCAAAACAATCATATCAACCTCCTCCATAATTGAATCAAAAACCACAATTGACTAGCAAACCTCTTCATTTACCATCTACAAAACCTCCACAAACACCTACACAACCTCCTACAAGACCGCTTCCAAACCCCAACAATAAAGTAACTCAGCTTGCTTACAATGTTGAGCAACAAAATTTCTAAACCTATATGATTTCCCCTCTTGATATTAATGATATCCATCTTAGGTTAGGAAGAGTATTTCATAAGGATTCTTCAATAATCATCAAAGAAAACAATGATGAAGGAATTCCTAATAACATAGATAATATGATAATAAAATCCACTATTCCTCTAGTAGATAAATCTTCTACATATTCTCAAAATTATCCTCTTCCAGAAAGGTTTAAAATAGATGAGAATGTAGAAAAAAAATTATTAGCATCAAATTATGATATGTTAGATGAATTAAGGAACATTGCATTTGAATTCCCATATTGCAAGCCATTAAATATATTCATATATATGCTAAAAACAATAAAGGAATAGTGTACTAAAAAACAAGGAAGAAAGAGGAAGGAACCACATAAAGTACATCTCATTTGAAAGTTATGAGATATAACAATGGGAAGAAGTTATATAGAAAGTGTTGAGAAACCATTATGCTAGAAACTTATGGTTGATTTCTCTTGATTGATAATTTATTATGAATATGTGTTGACCTATTATTACTTTTATTATGTTCTCTTCATAAAAAATTTACCAAAACATAAACCATGAAGATCACAAAAAACGATGAACACAAATATGTAGGCTCCAAGCCAGGGAGAAAACCCATAGGGGAGAAAACCAAACCAACTTCTCTTCCTATAGAATCAGATCAAAGTGAGAAATACAAGATCCAAAAACCAATACCAAGGCCTCCCACAAGACCCAAGTCATCCCTCCTTCAAAGCTTCCTTAACCAAGTCAACAATGGTCAATGCTCTTCAAATCTGGTCAAACTCTGATTTTCAGCCCTTGCAACTGATCTGAAATTTTCAGCCCCAACAACTGTTTGAAATTTTCTCATGTGTGGCAGAATTAGGGCACAAGATCACAAAAAATTCTTTCTTAGACCTTCACTCTCTCTCCTTTGACTCTCACTCTTCTTTCCTTGCTTTTTTCGTTGGTTTTTCTCCTTTACGTAGCACAAAAATTGATGAGGTGAATTGGTGCTACAATGAGGTTGAACTTCTCTCTATATATACACATCTTGGAGGTCAAATTATTCCTTCTATGGATGACTTGGTCTTGTGGGTGACAAATTGACTCTTTTGACTCAAATAAAATTATTTTTCCTTTTTCTTCGAAAGTCCAAATAGGACTTGACTCAAGTACAATAGATTGACTCATGAAATTTTTTTATTTTGAATCAGTAAACCCTAAAAGCATAAGAACATGATTAACTAATGAAATAATAATAATAATAATAATAATTTAATTTTCTTCTTTTTTCTTTTTACATGAAATACATATTGATACAAGTACAATGATAATTATGAAGACCGGACCTATTTACATTTTCAACACTCCCTCTTAACTAGGGAGGTATTCATAATTACAGAATAAGATACAAGGATACTTTCAAATTGAAATATTCTTATAAGAATAGTTCGGATTGATAAGCATCATCAACTATCATTATAATAATCAACATTGAATTAGAATATAGCAAGACCTTGATAGCCAAGATCTAATATCCACTAGATTAGAGAACAATGTTGGGAGGTATACGTTTGGACACCAACATTGCCTCTCAAGGCACATACCCCATCTCGATGTTTACCAAGTATGACCTTGTAGGACTATTATTATCTTAGATTCCCAATCCTCAAAGAATGTTGATCCTCCTTAGGACTACTCTTATCTTGGATACCCTACCCTATCCTCAAAGAGTATCAGTCCTCAAGACTAAACATATCTTGGATTCCCAATCCTCCATTCTCCCTACCATTGCCTTCACTAGGCTTACAAATGTTAGTCCTGGCCATATTGCATGACACATAGAGAATATGGTGTCCACCATCACTCCCTCTCAACTAGGGAGACATAACCACAAGCCTCATATTGTCTCATTCATTAGCTACTTGTTTTTCTGTGGAGATCTAGATGTAGCTACATGACTCCTATCTCACATCACATCATATCAAGCTTTGACCTTCCTAGATAATTTTCAATATTCACATAGCTCTATCATGTCATCAAATAACTCATCAAACATCTTATGGAGCCAAAATATTTAATCACACACTCTATCTATGTGATAGGGTTTTTTCCTTCATCCTTGTTCAAGAAATTACATTAATCATTAGTAGTATCTTTTTTTGAAATCAAAAAATTATAGTTCCCTCTTTTCATCCAAGGAATGTGAACATATTCAAGACTAGTATTGAACCCATCTGTAAAAACCTTGGTTAAAAATCCATGTAATAATTTTAATAAAGGAATTACAATAACCCAAATCATAGGACACATATTCCATGTTGAATGTTGGGAAAAACATCCTAATGTGGTTGTTCATTTGGTTTATTATGGCTAAGGAAATTGGTAAAGGCAATGGAAAAGGATTTGGAAAGGAAAAGTGGCATTAATTGGCATTTTATTTATGAAAATAATGGAAACTAGGAGAAAGGAAGGTGAAAGGTCATAGGTTGTACGTGAGGAGGAAAATGAGGGAAAATAATGGAAAAGGAAGAAAATAGAGGCCTCATCAATAAAAAGGCTTTTGAGGATCAATTCACAACCTTTTGTCAATTCAGTTTTGGAGCTCCCTCTCTATTCTCTTGCTCTCATACTCTTGGACACTTAGAGCAGTCTTGGAGCACCCTAGCCTTTGGAGGAAGGAAGGCAAAGGAAGGATAAGAAAGAAAAGAGAAGCAAGGATCAAGCAAGGAAGAACAGGATTCAAGTTGCTACAACACGATTACTTGCATGTATCGAGTTGCATGTATGATTTCCTTGCTAGTTTTGGCATGCATGGTACATGCATGTGTGTTTTTGTTTCTCTTGTTGTCATTGGCATGGGTCTGTCTAGGTGTGACAATGATTTTCAACCTTACCTTGCCCTTTCTGGAAACCCATGGTGTGATGCAGTTCTCTTATTTTGGTTGAGTTGGATTTCTGGATGGTTTTTGAAACTAAATGGGGTGGTATGAGGGGAGAAACAAAAGGCCTAGGAATCCCTGGACCAGTGAAGGTGAGATTGCAGTAAAGCTTGATTGTGTAGCCCTCGTTAGGCCTAGGAATCCTCAACCGGTGAATGGAGGGATATATAGTAAAGCCTAGAGGGTGGAGTCTCATTGGGAATAAAACCGGTGAATAGCGAGATATACGATAAATCCTAGAGGTGGAGACAGACAAACTCCTCATGGTTTAGGTTGAGAGATTTGGAGGAATCCATGCTTGTTTAGGACCTAGTGATCCAGTGGGATTGCGGTAAATCCTCGTTGTAATGATGAGGGTTTTGGGCCTATGAATCCCTTGGTGGATACACGGTAAAGCCTGAGGAAGCCTTGATTGGTTATTTTGTGAGTCCCACATTCATTCTTGGAATATGGCACGGGGGTGATTGGCTGAAAGAAAGATTTGGTTCAACTCGATTAATGGTTAGGTGGTATGTGGAAGTCCCTAGATTTGTTTGGTTTTTCATATGTTAATAAGAGCTCTTTCCTCTTGTTTTTTATGTGTACATGTGCTTGTTAATGTGTGGCTTTAATGGCTATTATATTATTGTTATTTTGTCGGATATATGTTGGTTATAAGCATGGTTCATGATAGACTTTGGTTATGGCTCTCATCATCATTTGACTAGTACAAGAAATGTGAATGAATATATAAACTAATAGATGATAATGCAAATATTGTGATAAGGCATCAATTCTTTTTGATGATTCTTAAATAAGTATTATACCCCTATGCTCAGATATGCAGTTATGACATATAGATTACATTTTTGTGATATGTTTGATGAAATGCCTGTCATGGCTAGTAGGGTTCAGTTCAAGTCATTGTGCCAATTTTTGCATTAGTAGCTCTAATTCATTGTTATTTATCATATTTGGAAGTTTCATGAAGTTTTGGGGAGAGCCTTGAGACCTAGCCTTGAAAAAGTGGCACAAAATCCAGGGTAGCTGGCTCAAAACTGCTTGAAAAAGGCCACAATTGCTTGCATACCTTGTTGTGATAGCTACTGGAGTGTCTCAGTTGCATGCATGGCTTGTCATGGGAGCGACTAGGGGTCTGTCTCAACAAAATGACAAATTGTCTCAGGTGTTGGGCACCTGGAAGGGTTGGTTGTCTCTTGAATGTTCTTTAGCTCCTAAGAAAGGTTAGATTGGATTCTATTTTGTTGGTTCCACTTCCTTAACTATACATGGGGAGTTGAATCACATCATAATAAATCTTCATCACATGTTTACCGCAGGGATGGATTAAATTGGGTAAATGTGGGAGGAGGGTGTTACAAAGTGGTATCAGAGCATGGTTCACCTCTTGGACTAGATGGTGGAATGTGTTGGTAATGCATATATGTCGATTGCATATGTGTTCTTTATGCTTGTGGTCTATGTACTTATTGTGTAGGAATGGTTATAGTTGTGTCACCATGGAGAAGTTGATGGTGTAGATTGTTGGATATATTTGTCGTGAGTGCATGTCGGTTATGCACTTGTTATGCATGTCAATTCTATACGTCATTATGCATACATTGACATGGTTATAGTTGTCATGCATGGTCAGTAGATTATGGTTGAGATAACGTTTATATAATGCTATTATTATGTTTATAAATGTATGTACTAATCTAGTTGATCTTGTAGACAAGATATCCTCCCCTGAACTATATTGAGGTATGTTGATTATCATTTATGTTTTGGTTTAAGTTGAAATGGAATACTTGCAGGAAGAAGATAAAATATGACTAGCAAGGTGTTAGACTACATTTCACGAGACTCTCCCTACGGATCAGATGAGCAACATGGTTTTGGGCACTCTTCTGACTTAGCAGACACATTGAAAAGTTTGAAGGCATAAATAAGAAGTTGCAAAGCAAGTAATGATAGAATCATTCAGGCATATGAGAAACAAGTAGAAGTTAGTGCAGTAATCCTTCATATTTTGTCAGACTTGTAGAGATAGGGACCACTTAGGATTAGCCATGGGCAGGATGATAAGACTAATTGGGCATATAGCAGTAGAGCTCATGGTAGGCACAGGTCAAATAGAGACGACATAATCAGAGATGGCAGGTTCTTAGAAATGCCAGATAGGAGAAGTGATGGACACAAGTTCTACTCTAGTTATGGTTCAGATAGGTATCATGGTCATCATCACTATCATCCTTGTAGGAGGACTGACAAGGGATATTTTCCATATGAGTTCAAAAGACAAGCCACCTACCTTTGATGGGAATTTGAAGAAGTCGGAGGACACAAAGGCATGGATACTCAGGATGAAGAAGTTCTTTGAACTACATGATTACACATAGAATATAAAGCCCATAATAGTTATCTTCACCCTCAAAGGGAAAGTAGACATCTGGTGGCAAGATGTGAAGCAGGTTATAGACATCTAGACATAGGAGTTGAGTTGGCATGAATTCAAGAGACTTTTCAGGAAGAAATAATTGTTAGGGAGGTACTATGACAACAAAGCCAAGGAATTATATGAGTTAAATATGGGTTCGGTGATGGACGAGGAGAATACGACCAATTTCCTAGAGTTATTGAGGTATATACCATATATTAAGGATGAAAAAGACAAAGTTCAGATATTTGTCAGTGGATTTACATTACAATTTAGAGATCAGATTGAGTATGATTAGCCTTAGTCACTTGAAGAAGTCATTGGGAAATTAAAGCACTGTTATGAGCAATCAAAGTGCAAGACAGAGTCTCAGTAAGGCTAGAAAGGCAAAGGCAAGGCTAAAGGTAAATGGCATCCAAATTGAACAAGACCTCAGGATGCAAGTGAGAAAGAAAATGTTGCACCTTACAAGAGGTTTAATGGACCTCATCCCAGAGAAAAAGAGAGTAAAGGTGATGGTAAGGGAGCTTCAGTGTTGGACATGTGCTAAGGAGCATCTCAAGAGATATTTTGCACAGAATAAGGGTGGTAGGCCTAAAATTTACAATGCACGAGACATGAAAATAGTTGGGGATGTTGGGCAGATCATTCCATGTATTTATGCAACGTTGGATAACAGGTAGGCCAATAAGTAGGAATCTATTGACAATATGGACAATAAGATTTGTGATCAAGTTGTTTCTATTTTAATTGACCCTGGAGATAATTATATTTATTTACATGTACAAAGAAGAGAGTTCATCATTGTGTAAGAGCTTGTGCATTCGAGTTGAATGGTGTGCCTACCTAACCACATTTGAATTTATTGCCATTGGGATCATATAGTATGCTTTTGTCTATGGATTGGTTGTATCTTCACAACACCAAGGTGGACTTCTATGACAAAGCTATTGAATGCTTAGATGATAATAGAGAACAAATAATATTGTAGGGTAAGAAGAAAGCTACATCGGTTAGAATGGTGACAATTATGTAGGCAAAGAAAAGTTGCAGAAAATGGTGTATTTTATTTATAGTTCATAATTCTAGTGATGAAGGTTTGGATGTTGAGGATTTAGAAGTTATAAAGAGTTACTCGATCTTGCAACAGTTTCAAGATGTGTTTCCAGCATAGATTTCATAGTTGCTGCCTCATAGAGAAGTGGAATTCTCTATTGATTTGGTACCAGGGGAAACACCAACATCAAAGGCACCATACGCAATGAGCACACCAGAGTTAGTAGAGTTGAAGCTACAGTTGAAGGAAATTCTTGACAAGGGATACATCAAGCCAAGTGTATCACCTTAGGGTGCACTAGTGCTGTTTTTGAAGAAGAAGAATGGTTCTCTTAGGCTATGCATTAATTACAGGACGCTGTTCAAGGTGACCATCAAGAACATGTATCCATTGTCGAGGATTGATGACATGTTCGACCAGTTCAAGGGAGCAGGAGTGTTCTCGAAGATTGACTTTAGACCAAGATATCATCAGGTACACATTAAAGAAGAGGACATCTACAAGATTACTTTTCAAACTAGGTTTGGTCATTATAAGTGTTTTTTGTTCCATTTGGTTTAAATAATGCTCTAGTTACTTTTATGTGCTTGATGATTAATGTGTTGCGTCCTTATATGCAAAAGTTTGTTATTGTATTCCTTGATGATATATTGGTATATTCTAATGAGGAAGAGCATGCCGAACACTTAGTAGCAGTCTTGAGATTGCTGAGGGAGCATCGATTTTATGCTAATCTCAGTAACTGAAGTTTCTTTCAGACATGGGCACATTACTTGGGACATATTATTTCCAAGGAAGGCATAGTAGTGGATCTAGAAAAGATAAGGGAGCATTGATTTTATGCTAATATCAGTAAATGCAGTTTCTTTCAGACATAGGCACATTACTTGGGACATATTATTTCCAAGGAAGGCATAGTAGTGGATCTAGAAAAGATAAGAGAGATCATGGAGTGGGAAGTTACTAGAAACATGGATGAGGTAAGATCATTTATGGGACTAGAAAATTATTATAGGAGGTTCATCAAGAAATTTTCTCAAATTGCATATCCTATTATGTCACTACAAAGGCAAGGTAATAAATTTGAATGGACTGAGGAATGTGCAACAAGTTTTTAGCAATTGAAGCAATTGTTGACAAATGATCTAGGCTTAAAATTTGAAAATCTAGACAAAGATTTTGCGATCATCCATGCATTAAAGATGTGGAGGAATTATCTTCTTGGAAGGAGGTTTGTATTGAGGAGAAATCATAGTGGATTGCAGTATCTATTTGACCAACCAAATTTGAATGTCAAGCAAGCTGGATGGTTAGCCATGATTAGTGAGTTTGAATTTGAGATCTGGTGCATTAAGGGAAAGGAAAATAGGGTTGCAGATGCTCTTAGCAAGAGAGTGTAGGTGAATCATATAATAGTTATGAGTTCTTATGGGACAGACTTATAAGATTAGATTTTACAGGCAAGAAAATAGGATGATAGGTACATGGAGCTTAAGCACAAGTTACAACAGGGTACATGTGATTAGGATCTAGACTATCGTCTCACAACGGATGGTTTGGTCAGATTTAGGGACATGATCTATGTGTCGAATGACAATGAGCTCCAAAATAATATATTGCAAGAATTCCATGCAAAACTATATTTAGGGCACTTAGGCTATCAGAAGACATTGACAACTGTGAATAAGTTCTACTGCTGGATGAACGTTAGACAAAATTTTAGACTAAAAGTGCCCATGAAATTTTCACGTAATTTCCATTTCATAATATGTAAACCAATCAAAATCCTTTAAATTTAAAAAGAGGTACATGTAAATATTTTGGAGGGAAAAGAAGAAAAAAATACTTTTTTTTTTAATTGTATTTTTGGCTTATCTCCTTATAGATTTACTCAAATTTCAAGTGTAGACACTTGCTGGATGCAGAATTAACTTCCACATCCAACACATAACCATTATGCATATTTTTGAGAAGACCCACATTGATAAAAATTGAAGATAGATTAAAAAAAAACATGTTGAACATACTTTTTTTAATGTATCTTCAATTTTTATCAATGTGGGTCTTCTCAAAAGTATGAATAATGGGTACGTGTTGGATGTGGAATTTAATTCCACATCCAACGAGTGTCTACACTTGAAATTTGAGTAAAGCCATGAGGAGATAAGCCAAAATACAATTAAAAAAAATGGTTTTCTTCTTTTCCCTCCAAAATTCATAACTCTTATTTTATTATTTTAACCATTATTTTATTATTTTTCCTTAGGAGGCCACTTTTAGGCTAAAATTTCCTCTAATGTTTGAAGAAGGAAGTGACAGAGTTTGTGGCTAGATGTTTGGATTGTTAATAGGTAAAATCAGAATGTAAGAAACCAAGTGGATTACTACAGCAGATTCTGATTCCAGAGTAGAAATGGGAGATCATTTCCATGGATTTCTTAACAGGTTTGTTGAGGACATCTAGACAGCATGATTCCATCATGGTTGTGGTGGACATGTTGGCAAAGGTTGAACACTTCATTCCAATGAAGTCTACATATTCAGCTAGTGATGTAGCACAGGTCTTCATCAAAGATGTAGTGAGGTTGTATGGTGTTCCAAGGAAGACTGTGTCAGACAATGATACTTATTTCACTTCCAGGTTCTAAAAGGTGTTGTTTCTAGATTTGAGCATAGAGTTGGCCTTCAGTACAACTTATCATTCGTAGACAGATGGACAAACAGAGAGGGTCAAAAAGATCTTGGAGGACATGTTGAGGATGTATGTGATGCATCAACAAAGGAGATGGGAGGAGTACCTTCCATTGGTTGAGTTTTCTTACAACAATAGGTATTAGGAGTCACTCAAGTTGACTCTATTTGAGGCATTATATGGGCAAAGTTGTAATACTCCCATTAGTTGGAGTGATCTAGTGAACATGTGTTGATAGGACCAAACATGTTGGTAGAGATGGAATAGGAAATATAGGTAATCAAGAAGAATCTCAAGGCATCACAAGATAGATAGAAAAGTTATGCAAATCAAAACAATATGTTTAAGAAGTTCTAGGTTGGGGAACAAGTGTACTTGCGCATCAATCCAAAGAATATCTCCTTGAGGATTTGATCATAAGCCAAGATGGAAACTTAGTTTTGTGGACCTCTCAAGATTCTTGAAAGGATTGGACCAATAGCCTATCAATTTGCACTGCCTCTGACAGTGAAATTCCATGATTTTTTCCATGTGTCCTTACTTAAGAAGTATGTTAAAGGTGTTGATCATGTGATTGAATGGTCTTTATTGTAGGTGGAGCCATATGATGAACTCCATCTAGAACCTTAGTGTATTTTTTAGAGAAATATGCTCATGCTCTGGAACTGAGCAATCGAGCAGGTTAAAGTGCAGTGGAAGAACTTTGGGCCCGATGAAGCTACATGGGAGATGGCAGATCAGATGTGGGCTATGTATCCTTCTCTATTCACTAGTTGAGTGAATGTGTTTGGCATATGTTTTGGTGTGATTTTGTCATATACGTATATATGTATATGGATGTAAATACCGCCATGAGTTGTGTTATAAATCTCCAATAAGTGGTATGGGTGTCATGTCATTATGGTTATCATGTTGTTATGTTGTCATGTTGGTTTTCTTCTTAGCGGGATGATCATTGTAAATATTACATCGATCTAAGTTATAAAGCTCTATGGGAACTATGTTTTGCTTACAGTAGTCTTGTTGGTTGCAGGTGTCATTGAACACCAAGGATCATTGTTATCGCAAGGGGGAGGGTTTTGTAACAACTCTGATAAAAAATCCATGTAATAAATTTAATAAAGAAAAAACAATAACCAAGGTCATGGGACGTGTATTCCAAGCTGAATGTTTGGGAAAAACATCTTGTTGTGGGTATTCATTTGGTTTATTATGGCTAAGGAAATTGGAAAAGGAAATGGCAAAGGCTTTGGAAAGGCAAAGTGGCATTAATTGGAATTTTATTTATGAAAATAAAGGAAATTAGGAGAAAAGGAAGGTGAAAAGTCACAAGTTGCATGTGAGGAGGAAAATGAATGAAAATAATGGAAAATGAAGAAAATAGAGGCCTCATTAATAAAATGGATTTTGAGGATCAATTCACAACCTTTTGTCAATTCAATTTTGGATCTCTCTCTCTATTCTCTCTCTCTCATATTCTTGGACACTTAGAGCATTATTAGATCACTCTAGCATTGGAGGAAGGAAGGCAAAGGAAGGACAAGAAAGAAAATGGAAGCAAAGTTCAAGCAAGGAAGAGTGGGATTCAAATGATTAAAGCGGGATTAATTTCAGGTATCGAGTTGCATGTATGATTTCCTTGCCATTTTTGGCATGCATAGTATATGCAAGTGTGTTTTTGGTTCTCTCACTATCATTGGCATGGGTCTTTCCAGGTGTGATAACGATTTTCAGCCTTGCCTTTCCATTTCTGGATAGTCATGGTGTGATGGGGTCCTCTTGTTTTGGTTGAGAAGGATTTCCTTATGGTTTTCAAAACTGAGTGGGGTGGTCTCAGGGGAGAAACACAAGGCCTAGGAATCCCTGTACCAGTGAAGGTGGGATTGTGGTAAGGTCTGATTTTGTATGCCCTCGTTAGGCCTAGGAATCCTCACTCGGTGAGTGGCAGGATATATGGTAAATCCTAGAGGGTGGAGCCTTGTTGGGCCTAAGAATCCTTGACCAGTGAATGGAGGAATATATGGTAAAGCCTAGAGGTGGAGACAAACACATTCCTCATGGTTTAGGTGGAGAGATCTGGAGGCATCCATGCTTGTTTAGGGCCTAGTGATCCGGTTGGATTGTGGTAAATCCTAGTTGTATATACGGTAAATCCCGAGGAAGCCTTGATTGGTTTTTTTGTGAGTCCCACATTCATGCTTGGAATATGGCAACGGGGGTGATTAGCTAAAATAAATATTTGTTCAACCCAATCTATGGTCAGATGGTACGTGGAAGTCCTTGGCTTGGTTGGATTTTGCATATGTTAATAGGAACACTTTCCTCTTGTTTTATATGTGTAAATGTACTTGTTTATGTTTGGCTTGAATGGTTGTTATATTATTATTAGTTTGTTGGATATATGTTGGTTATAAGCATGGCTCATGATAGACTTTGGTTATAGCTCTCATAATGATTTTATTAGTACAAGAAATGTGAATGAATATTGTAACAACCTTGGTGAAAATTCTATGTAATAAAATTTAACAAAGGAAAAGTAAGACCACGATCAAGGGACACATATTCCAAGGTGAATGTTGGGAAGGAAATCTTGGTGTGGGTGTTCATTTTGGTTTATTATGGCTAAGGAGATTGGCAAATGAAAAGACATTAAGAGGCAAAAAGGTTTTTTTGGCACACTTATTTATGAAAATAAAGGAAATTAGGATAAAATTAATGTGAAAGGTCACAGGTCGCATCTAAGGAGGAAATTGAAGGAAAATAATGGAAAATAAAGAAAATAGAGGCCTAATTGATAAAATTCTTATGAGAATCAGTTGGAAAGCTCTTGGCTCAAGTTTTTGCTGAGGTTTTGGAGCAAGGAAGGGAAAAACAAGCAAGAGAAGGATAAGGAAAGGAAAGGAAGGAAATAAAGGATCAAGCAAGGAAAAGTAGGGTCAAGTAGCTTCAACAGGAATACTTGCAAGTAACATATTGCATGTGTAATTTCCTAGTTGTTTTTGACATGCATTGCTTTGCATGTTGGTGTATGGTTCTCTTGTTGTTGGTGGCATGGCTTTTCCAATTTATAACAGTGGTTTTCAACCTATCCTAGCCTTTTTCTGGATGCCATGGTATGTTGGGATGTTTATCTCAGTTTTGAGCTTTGGTTTGTGAGATGGATTTCAGAATCTATGGCAGAGGTGGTCTCAAGGTTCATTCCCAAAGGCCTAGGAATCTCTTGACTAGTTTTTGTGGGATACACCATAAAGCTTGAGGGAGAATTATCATTTTAGGGCCTATTTATTCATGTTTGGGTTACAGTAAATCCTAAGAGACTAGTCTTGGTTTAGGGCCTAGTGATCTGGGATTGGATTGGAGTAAAGCCTGTGAAACAAGGAGATGGAAAATTCCTCAAGGATAATGATGGATTCCGAATGGCATTCCAAGTTCGGTTTGGTTGTGATTAGAGCACCGGTTTTGGTGTGATCACGATTTGGTGAGGATGGAGATGGTTTAACCTATGGATTCCCTTGGTTGTTTTTGGATTGGTTTATCCATGATATCCCACATTCATGATTGGAATATGGCACGCAGGTGACTCGATGAGATAAATATTTGGTTTAGCAATGTATATGGTTGGGTGGTACGTGGAAGTCCCAAACCCGGTTGGATTTTCCTATGATTTTTGAAAGCTAAGTTCTCTTTCATTTGCACTTGTTTATATGTGGAATTAATCACTATTATATCTCTATTTTTTACATGGTTTTATGTTGGTTATAAGGATGGTTAATTGACTGGTTCATGTCATGGTCATTTCATGTATTTACTTGTAATTGTTAAAATGTTGGATACAAGACCTAATTGAAGTCATAATAGTTCTAGGGAGAAGGCGGCAATCATTCTTGTCATGTTTCATAAGAGTTTTCAGTCATTCATGGTTTGTCTCGTATCCTAGACTTGTAAGTTGCATTGATGCCAAGTGTTTGACAAAATGTCTTTCCTGGTTGGTGATGGTCAGGCCTAGTCCTAAGGTTGATTTTTATTTTATTATTCTTGTCATCATGTATTTGATGGATTTTGAAAGTTATAACAAGTTTTGGGTAGTGGCCGTAATTCCGAGCTAGAAAAGTTCCTTGAATTCTGCAAACGCTAGCATAGATCTACTGGAAAAAATCCCTGGATGTTGGTTTGCAGGACTGTGAGAGCATCCAGAGGTCCCTGGATGTTGGCATGTCCATAGCATGAGAGCATATAGAGTTCAAGAGGCCTAAAAGATCAATGGCCTAGGGGAAGGATGTCTGAGTGGCTGAGATGTCTCCTAGGGGTGTTATTGCTGATATGGAAGGTGTGGTTGATGTGTTCTATCGATTCCATTTCCTTAAGGTCACCAAGGAGGTTGAATCCCTTCATAGTGGCCTCTCGCATCGCATGTTTACATGGATTAGCTAGTTACTTAGGTACATGTAGGAGGAGGGTGGTTACATATTGGTATCAGGGTGTGGTTGCACTTTCCATGGGTGAATGTGTTTGTCATGCATTCATTTTAGTTGTACATGTGTCATTTTGTATGATTGGTTACATTCTCGTATGTTTGGTTACATTATTGCATGCTTGGTTACATGTATCATTCTTGTAGGTTTGGTTACAATTATCGTCGTTCATGCTTGATCATATGTGTTCATGCGTGTGTGTCGTTTGTTAGAATTTCATATTTTTCCTAGGTTGAGGAGGAAAATTACAAAGCTAACCACAAACCACTTTCAAATATGGGATCTAGCCCTTCCAACTTTAAAGAGGGATCTGTCTGTATGATTTTTAATTTTAATGTTTAGATTTTAGGCTAGGTATGAAAGGACAAGATAGATTTTTTAAGTTTTTGGTTGTAAAATGGAAGAGAAGTCCATTAGGCATTGAATCAAGGTCTTTAGTAATCAATTAAAATAAAAAAAGGAGCAGAAAACAAGGTGAGGTAGGCAAACTCTTGGATATGGTAGAGTTATTGTGGTGTGGATGAGATGAAAGAGAATTAGGATCAATTAAATATAGAGCATACACAGATGAATTCTATTCTTAATATCAGAAAGAAAATATTGATATTGCTTAACAAATCAAAGAAGAGTACTGAAGAAAATAGTTGGTGTTAGAAGAGAGCGACGAGAGAATGGCGGCGACTAGGGTTTTTTGCAAGTCCAGCTTCTCACAGTTCGACGCAGCCTGGGATCGCTGCATCCCCGCGGCGCCTCCCCTCCAAGGTCCTAACCATGTGGTTGGTTGGCCCGTTTTGTGTTTGCTGTGCAGTTATTCTTTTAAGTAGAGCTCTGCCGGCGAAGGGGCAGTCCTCAGCACCGACGTCCTCCACAGGCTAGGCTTCTCCCATGATGGCTCTCGCCAGGAACCCAGCAGGGGTTTGCGCGTCGCCATGTTCGGAAACCGCTTCCTGATAGCGGCTCAGCAAGACTTCCCTCAGCCTGAGGGCTTATTTTCTTTTTCATTATTGAGGGTTTTCCCCTGTATGGTCCCTTTTCCCCAGAACATTTTTAGGGCGGAAAGCTGGGCTACTCTGTATGTCCCTTTTCCCTCGTCTCGGTTCCTTTCCGAGCATCCCTCAAGGAGTGGAAGCCTATCAATGCTTCCAGAAAATCTCAGTCTGAGAATATCTGAAATAAGCTTACGCAGGGAGGATGCGTGGCAAATGTTTGACGGAACACAACAAAGAGACTCACCTCAGTCTTGCAGAGAACGACAGATTCAGAAGCACTCGGAGTCCTTCCAGATCTTCATAACGCTCCTCTCAGGCAAAACTCTGCTCCTATGGGTGAGCCCTTCAGATTTCGTGCAGGACCTCAAACATAAACTGGATCTCAGGGTGGGGATTCTTGCTGCTTCTCAAAGGCTCCTCTTCAAAGGTAAACACCTTGAAGACCTCTTGCCCCTTTCATTTTACAATATTCAAAGAAATGCTGCCATCATTCTTTCCCTTCGTTTAAGAGGGGGGGCAGCTGGACAGTCATCTTCAGCAGCAGCTTTCTCTTACAAAGATGTTGTCCATGCCCAGAAACCCAAGAATGCAGCTCCACCAGTCCAAGGTCCAAAACCGTTTTTGGTGGACAAGCTGGAGGAAACCCCCTCCATTGAAATAATGCATCCAACAATGGAAAGGCAGTTCCAATTGTTTGCCGAAAAGGGCATTATTTGCAGGTTCAATGGTTTGTGGCCACGCACAATAGATCTCTACAAATGGGTTCACTCCAACTGGACCAACAACTGCAAGGTTCTTATTTTCTCTAAAGGCTTCTTCATTGTGATTTTTGTTGATAGTGAGGATTATCAAAAAGCTTTAACTGAGGGCCCTTGGTTTTGGGACTCAGCGGGTCTTTTTTTAATCCCCTGGTTCCCAGATTTTGACCCCTCTACAGCCATCATTACCAAACTCCGCATCTGGGTCAGACTTCCCAACCTCCTAGCTCATTTATGGCACTTCGCTGTGTTTGAAGGAATCGGTAACACTCTAGGCCGCTTTCTAGCCACAGACACCTCCAGAGGGGAAAAAGGCATCTACACCTTCGCAAGAATCTGTGCAGAAATAGACATGAGCAAAGGATTACCAGATCAGATCATTCTCAAGATTGGAGACTTCCATTGGACTCAGACCCTGGACTACGAGAACACAGCGTTCCGATGCAGAAACTGCCATCTTACAGGGCACCTTCACAGATCATGTCTAGCGATTCCAGCCCAAAAGAAGAAGGCTGCTCCCAAGCCGAAATCCAAAAGCTGGAAGCCATGTGACCCGCCCCCCATGGATGACTTCAGTTCTAGCTCTGATGAAGAGGATGAGAATGAGGACGGGATGGAGGATTCGCCGGTACAGGAACCGCCCCCAACAGGTCCTGTGGAGTCCGCAGCCCCTCCTCTCGCGCAGAAATGAACACATGAGACATCTCCTTTGGATTCGGACAAGGAGATCTCTCCGTCAGCCCAGCTCAGTGTGCAAGTCTTTCCATCCAAGCCGGATCATCTTGGATGGGTCAAAGTTGGTAAGAAGAAAGGCAAAAATGGCCGAACTGAGGTTCCCACCCAAGTGGGGTAGAACCCCTTCTCGGGCCCTAGTCTCTTAGTTTGTCTGTTTGTATCTTGTTCAGCACTGCTCTTTTCCAGTCTTCTCCTCTAGGCCGAGGTGGATTGTTCATCCTTGCCAGCTGCCCGCTTTCTTAGGGGTTATGTAGGAAGTCTTTTAGTCCAGTTGTCATATTCTCAGCAGAGCTTCGGGCTTCATTCTGCCCGGGTAGTCCTTTTGTACAATATGTTTGTTTTCTTAATACATATGCTTACTTACAAAAAAAAGAAGAGTACTGAAAGTAAATTCGACCTTTAATCTTCTTGTAAACAATTTAAGAAGGAAAACATTCATGTGAAACTTGAAAGGAAACAAATTTACAAAGACAAAAATATCACCATTTGCTTGACACAAGAATCCTGAAACCAAACTACCTCTGTATTACTAAATTGATTACTTCAAAAATATATTTGATTGTTTACAATCACAAAAAATATTTTCTTCTTGCATAATCCAACTCTTGCTAAGTCTTTTTACAAAATATTTATGGAGTTGGTCTCAAATTGATTCAGAATTCAAATAAAATATATTACAAAATAATATCTACTAAAAACATGTAGATATTTCCAAAATAGAACTAAGTAATAGGAAATATAGACTATTTATGATTTTTTGTTTAGACTTAGAAGTGAACTGTTGGTGATTGTAGCTACTTTTGTGCTTCTTTTGTTTGCATACTCCCCAAAACTGTAGGATTTATGTTTGTCTTTATTTAACTAGCTCCAACAACTTATCCCATCTCTCTTCACTAGGAATTGAAAAATTTACCATGCTCTGAAATCTCTCATCTAATTCTTTGTATGCCTAGAAGTTGGTTTGTTAAAAAATATATGATGGATTTGATGTTGAATGAAGACATCATGTTGTAGGCCTTCCATGAAAGCTTCTCCACTTATAGTTCCCTGACTTTAGTAAACTTAGATGCATATGCAACAATATTACATAATTGATCTTGATAATTTTTAAATGGAATCAATTTGTCGTTAGAAGCTCTCAAGGCTGGGAGCCCTTTCTCTTGCAATACATTAATTTTTATGTTGAATATTTTTAACTGTAACTCCAATTATTTGCACTTATTATTCAACTGTATCATGAGATTCCTCTTTGTTAATACCATTTTTATTCCCATCACTGTCCCTATTCCATCTTGAATCTGGAGCTCGTCAAGTTCTTCCTTAGTTGTAGAATTCAACATTTTAATAATTCTATTTGCTTTGGCTGGCATATGCTCTATTTCAACCTTTGTTTGTTCAATTGCTACCCTGACATTCTGCACTAACTCTTCCTTCTCAAATATGATTCGAATGGATGACCACAATTTTGTGATGTTTTCATTTATGTTATGCCATATACTCTTTTTGGCCTCTGCCAACATCTAAGCTGTTAGATACAAATTCTCATACTTTTGAATTTGTTGTATCAATTTGTAGTTTTTTTTACACCTCTACTAGGTATGCATTATTTGATTTTATCTTGCTTTCCTCCATCTTTATGAGTGTTGTTGTTAACTTCTAATTTTCCTTATTTGTTAACGACAATTCTCCTAAAGCTTGGACTATATTTTCAGAAGAATTTGAAGTTGATGCTTGTGTTGTTTGTACCTGTTGCTTCTAATTGCTCTTTTTCCTTCAACAATGCTTCCATGTCTTTTTCCATCTTCTATATTTGAACATTATGTTCAACTATTATTTTGAACAATTTTTCTTTCTCCATTTCCATATTGTTTACTTCTTTGGCCTGAGGGTGCTCTGTAGTTGGAAGCTTGATTTGTTTCCTGAGGACTTGAATATATGCATTTTTGTTTTTAATTATCTCCTTGGCTACCTTGACATCACTAGGATCATATCCTAGTTTTATTATTAAATCTTCTAAAGTTTTAATTCTAGTTTCTTTGGCTAGAGAATACATTCGTTCTATCTACAACTATGAATGCATATTATTCAAAGAGGTTTGCAACTTTGAGGCAGCCATGGATGAACTGGTCAATGTTGAGTAAATCATATCACCTGCTTGCTTATGCAAATTGATTTGATTGATTTCATGAACCTTTTTGGTATCAACAGAAAATATTGAAGCTTTTTATTCTTTTGCACTTTTGGGGGTTGGGACTGTAGGTTCTAAAAGGGCCATTTGGAACTGCCCCTTTTTTGTGTCAAATGTAGAAATCAACCTGTTTTGAGTGGTGGCAGTTTGCTTCCAAAAATCTGAATATGTCGAAGCCTTCAAAGCTTCATTATTCAACTTGACCTCCTTGTATCTTGCAAAAATACTCTGTTGTGCTGGAATCTGAAATGTGGAAGAGACAGATGACTCAGTTATCTCCTCAACATATGGGAATGAAGTGGTGGGAATACCTGTCAAAACCATTGTACTTTTCTCCTATGAATCCTTTTCTTCTAAGAATTATTCTTGAATATTTATTACCTAAGGATCACTCTTAGTGTTAGTATTAGGATCCTTCTTTATCCTCTTGAAGACACATATGTTTGTAGCTTGTGCTTCTAAATCTTTAGGGGACATAATTTCCCTTGGTCTCTTGATTTCTTTGTATTTTGGAATAGGAGTTTGCAGAGATGATTGACTGATTTTTTTTCTTCAGCCCCTTGTAGTGTGTTCTTTATCCATTGCTCTTGATTAGCATACTACTTTATATTTGGCCTAGGTGTATGTGCATATGGAGTAGTCTTCTACTCAACTCTCATCTTTGAAATTATCCCTAATGGATCATAAAAACATGTGAATCTTAGTTTAAATTTCATCTTCTTTAATATTTCCTCTACTTCCTTTGCTGCATCTTTGGTATTTACAATAAAAGGTCCAACACGTGCCTTCAATTTAAACTATGCTTTATTTTTATTTGATACAAAATGTAATTCACCCATGTTTAACATCTGTCTAGTGTATTCCAAAGCGAAAATCCTTACTGGTACAAAAAATGGTAACCTATGCGGAGGAAGCTCACACCCATATATCTGAATCTCTATATAGTTCTGGTAGAGATACCAGTCTGCAACTTTTGATTGTTTTGAAATATGCAAAACTTTCTTGATCTCTGGTGAAATCCTTGGCATAACATAACTACTAAGTAAACACAAGGATGTATGTAAAAATTGATCCACAAAATCAGTGAATGAATAATCCTCTGAATTTATTATGACTAAAGAAGTCCAGTGGATGACTGGTAATGGACTTCCATGATCATCCATATTCTATAATTAGCCTTTTTTCTTGGTAAAATAGCATCGGATATACTAAAATCGATTGGTGTTTGAACACACCTTAAGCTTTAAACTTGAGAAATTGCTCATGTATAACGTCTTATAAGTACTCACTGTAATTGAAAAGAGTTGAAGGCTTCTGACCAACTAAAAGTATTGGTAAAAACCATAACACTACCTCATCTACCCATTGTTCTATATGATAACCCAATAGGAAAGTAACCATGGAAATGACTTGTCTTGAAATCTCAAGTAAATAAAATAAGAGCATGGATTTGTTCTAGGAAATTCAGAATTCTCACACAGAAAACATTAAAAAATATGGGATCGCTGGGGGAAAGTAAGATTTTTATATATTTCCATAAGTGCATCAGTGGAAAATGGGTGCATAGAGGCCTGAGGATTTATCTGAAGAGCTTGACAAATGCTTTCTTGGGTAATTAAAAACAAGACTTCATTATTTTGAGAAATTACTACTTTCTGGCTGGGGAGGTACCTGAGATGACACCATGTAGTGAATTTTGGGAATATATGAGTTTGGGGAAAGGTAAATTGAGGTAGAATTGATTCCTATATATTTAAATAATCACTCTGGTCTAAATACTTATGTTTTTCCCAATTATGAAGCTCATACAGATCAAACTCACATTGAGTTTTTGCTATCTTATACTGGGTATCAATCGAAGGGGACCTATCTAAATCAGGGACAAGAGGTACCATAGGATCCTCATCAAGCATTTTTCCATTTCCTTTGTTCAAAGACATCTTTATTTTCAATAATAAATTCAAAAACAACATTACCAGGTCGTAATTTCATTGGCTGCGGAAGGGAAAAACTTTGCAGATGGCGCTGGCGAGCTTGGAAATATTTCAATCTGAACCTACATGGATAAAATAAAAATAGAAGGGGATAATACAGGTTGATATGAGATTTTATAATGGGAATTTAGGGCAATAAACAGGATTATTACCATTTTGGAGTGTAGCATTTATGATTTTTTAGACATTGTCGGGAGAAATTTAATGGCTAATGAAATTTAATGGCTAATGACTATATGATTGTTGGTGAGAAATGTAAATGCTAACGGTTACATGACGTGGAGGATGGGTGACGTGGACGAAGCAAAGGATGATGGGCGCCAACGATGGAGCAGGAGCAAACAGGTGGGTGGAGCGTTGAAAGGTGGTTTTTTTTGTGGGGGGGGATAGGAGCTATAGGTGGTAAAGGGAAGGGACCCCACGAAACAAATGAGGAGCCACCATGTTATCTTGGAGGTTTTATTGTAAACTATATTCGAGAGTCCCCACTACACCCCCCCACACCACACCCCCCCAATTAAGTCCTGAAAGGTTGGGGAGGGGTGGGGGGAAAGCATCATCCCCTGTCGTTGATCCACGCAGGGACGATCTCGACCTTTGAAAGGTGAGAAAGCTTTATGAAAAGTGGCAAAAAATGTCCCATCACCT
The DNA here is from genome assembly GCA_000404065.3 of Pinus taeda. Lineage (NCBI taxonomy): Eukaryota > Viridiplantae > Streptophyta > Pinopsida > Pinales > Pinaceae > Pinus > Pinus taeda. The sequence continues at coordinate 113,615 of APFE030671544.1, read as the reverse complement.
TTATTTCCAAGCTTTAAATCAAAATGTAATATAATTCGATAAATTGGTGGCATTTTTACTAGCACGCCCTTTGGGGTTTTATTATTTTATTTATTATTTTTCTTTTCCCCTTTAATTTTTATTTTTTCTCCTTTTGATTTTTTCTTTTCTTTTCTATTTTTCTTTTTTATTTCTTTTCTATTTTTCTTTTTATAGGCTAGACAATCTTAAAATGAAAAGTAGTTTACAATATCCTTGTGTGATAAATGGTTAGATAACCATACTTGGGTTACTATATTTATAGGACCCTAACATGGTCAATTATGCATTGCTTATGCATGTTAATGTTTTCATGTGGTCAAGTATACAATGTTGTTATGGTTGTTGTTGCCATGCACGTAGTCATGGTATGTGTGTAGTTGATATGGTCATGCATTGATGATTGGAATCTAGCTAGACTTATGGTTACATGGTTATGTGCTTACGTATCATATGTTTATATGTTGTTATGATTATGTTATACATGTATCACATTGATTTGATGATCTTGCATATGAGATATCCTCCCCAAACTATGCTAAGGTACGTTGGTTTATTGTGATTTGGTATGCCTTGCAGAAAAGAAATCAAAATGGCTAGCAAGATGGTAGACTACAAAGACTCTCCCTATGAACTAGATGAGAAATGTGGTGTTGGGAACTCTTCTGATTTGGAAAATACATGGAGAAGCTTGAAGGAAGAAATAAGGAGTTGTAAGGGGGAAAATGAAAAAATCATGTAGGCACAAGAAACAAGCAGAGGTTAATGCAATACTACTTCATAGTTTGTCAGCATTGCAGCGATAGGGACCTCTTCGGATCAGCCATGAGAAGGAGGACATAACCAATGGGACATATGGAAGAAGGTATTATGGTGGTCACAGGTTGGATAGAGATGAAATCATCAAAGATGGCAGGTTGTTTGACACTCCGGATAGGAGAGGTGATGGACACAGGTACTATTCTATTTCTGGTTCAGACAAGCATCATGATCACCATCGTTATCATCCTTACAGGAGGAGTGATAGGGGATACTTGTCGGATGAGTTTAAGAAATCAAATCCACCTACCTTTGATGGAGAGATGAATAAATCATAGGATGTAGAAGCATGGTTGCTTGGTATGAGGAAATTCTTCATATTGCATCATTATTCAAAAAACATGAAAGCAAAGATATCCACTTTCAGTCTCAAAGGTAAAGCAGATATTTGGTGGGAAGATGTGAAGAATCTTAAAGGTATACATGAGGACGCTTTGAATTGGCATGAGTTTGAGAGGCTCTTCAAGAAGAAGTATTTGTCAAAAAGATACTTTGATGACAGAGCTAAGGATTTTTATGAGTTGTGGATGGGTTCCATGCCAAATTATGAGTATACTAGTAGGTTCTTGGAGTTGTTGAGATATGTGCCTTATCTCAAGGAGGAGAATTATAAGGTTTAGAGATTCATCAGTGGAATTTCTATAGCATACAAAGACCGGATTGAGTTCGATGAGCCTAGATTGTTGGAGGAGGCCATCCAAAAGTTGAAACATTGTTATGAGAAATCAAAGTGAAAATTTGAGCCTAAGCGCGACTTGAAAGGAAATGACAAAGCCAAAGGAAAATGGCCACTAAAGCGAGGAATATCTCAAGATGTAGGTGAGAAATAAAATGTAGTTTCTTACCAAAGGTTCAATACAACTAAGAAAGGACATGGAGAGTAGCAGGCTATAGGTTGTGGTAGGGAACCATTACAGTGTTGGATATGCGGTAAGGATCATCGTAAGAGGGATTGTATGCAATATCATAGTGGTGGTAGACCCCAGATCTACAGTTCTCAGGAGGAACATACAGTTGGTGATGTTGGTCATAACATTCCTCGTATCTATGCAGTTGTGGACAACAGGAAGGTGGATCATTAGGCATCTATCATTGAGATGGATGATAAGATTTGTGATAAAGTTGTTTCTATTTTGATTTCTCCTGGATATAATTATAGTATATTAATCCTTACCTTGTGGATAAGTGTGGTTTGAGAAAATAAGTGCATGCAATATCTTGGTTGGTGCATTTGGCTACAGGTATAAAGAAGAGATTTTACCATTGGGTAAGAGCTTGTGAATTTGAGTTAAATGGTATGCCTACAACAACATATTTGAATGCACTGGCATTGACTTCGTATAATATGATTTTGGGTATGGATTGATTGTACCTTCACAAGACCAAAGTGGATTTCTTCAACAAGGCAATTGAGTGTGTGGATGATAGTCGGGAAAAAATAACTCTGTAGGGGAAGAAGAAGCCTACCTTAGTGAGGATGGTTACCGCTATGCAAGCTAAGCGTAGTTGCAGAAATGTTTTTGTGATGTTTGCACTGTACATTTCTAGTGACAAAGGTAAGGAATTTGGGGATGCATATTTTTTGAGCAGATACCCAGTTCTACAACAGTCTCAGGATGTATTTCTTGAGGACATTACAAATTTTCCACCTCACAAGGTGGTAGAATTTTCTATTGAGTTGGTGTCAGGGGTAGCTCTGGCATTAAAGGCACCTTACTAGATGAGCACACCTAAGGTGGTAGAGTTGAAGCTATAGTTCAAGGATATGCTTGACCAGGGATATATTAGGCCAAGTGTATTGCCTTGGGGTGCACCAGTGTTGTTCGTAAAGAAGAAAGATGGTACTCTCAGATTGTGCATTGATTACAGGTAGCTAAACAAGGTAACGATTAAGAACAGGTACCCATTGTCGAGGATTGATGATTTGTTTGATCAATTGAAGGGAGCAGTAGTGTTCTCTAAAATCGACTTGAGATCGGGATACCATCAGGTACACATCAAGGAAGAGGATATCTTCAAGACTGCATTTAGGACCACATATGGGAATTATGAGTTTGTTGTAGTTCCATTTGGTTTGAATAATGCTCCAACTACATTTATGCGTTTGATGAATAGTGTGTTGTGTCCCTATCTAGACAAGTTTGTTATTGTATCCATTGATAACATACTGGTATATCCTAAAAATGAGGAAGAACATGCCAAGAATTTATCAAAAGCGTTGAGATTGTGAAGAGAGTATTAGTTGTAGGCTAAGCTTAGCAAGTGTAGCTTCTTTCAGACTGGGGTACATTACTTGGGGCA
>APFE030671544.1:91083-110467 GCA_000404065.3 Pinus taeda | reverse complement strand
AGGATGGGTGACGTGGACGAAGCAAAGGATGATGGGCGCCAAGGATGGAGCAGGAGCAAACAGGTGGGTGGAGCGTTGAAAGGTGGTTTTTTTTGTGGGGGGGGGATAGGAGCTATAGGTGGTAAAGGGAAGGGACCCCACGAAACAAATGAGGAGCCACCATGTTATCTTGGAGGTTTTATTGTTAATTTTCCTTATTTGTTAACGACAATTCTCCTAAAGCTTGGACTAGATTTTCAGAAGAATTTGAAGTTGATGCTTGTGTTGTTTGTACCTGTTGCTTATAATTTCTCTTTTTCCTTCAACAATGCTTCCATGTCTTTTTCCATCTTCTATATTTGAACATTATGTTCAACTATTATTTTGAACAATTTTTCTTTCTCCATTTCCATATTGTTTACTTCTTTGGCCTGAGGGTGCTCTGTAGTTGGAAGCTTGATTTGTTTCCTGAGGACTTGAATATATGCATTTTTGTTTTTAATTATCTCCTTGGCTACCTTGACATCACTAGGATCATATCCTAGTTTTATTATTAAATCTTCTAAAGTTTTAATTCTAGTTTCTTTGGCTAGAGAATACATTCGTTCTATCTACAACTATGAATGCATATAATTCAAAGAGGTTTGCAACTTTGAGGCAACCATGGATGAACTGGTCAATGTTGAGTAAATCATATCACCTGCTTGCTTATGCAAATTGATTTGATTGATTTCATGAACCTTTTTGGTATCAACAGAAAATATTGAAGCTTTTTATTCTTTTGCACTTTTGGGGGTTGGGACTGTAGGTTCTAAAAGGGCCATTTGGAACTGCCCCTTTTTTGTGTCAAATGTAGAAATCAACCTGTTTTGAGTGGTGGCAGTTTGCTTCCAAAAATCTGAATATGTCGAAGCCTTCAAAGCTTCATTATTCAACTTGACCTCCTTGTATCTTGCAAAAATACTCTGTTGTGCTGGAATCTGAAATGTGGAAGAGACAGATGACTCAGTTATCTCCTCAACATATGGGAATGAAGTGGTGGGAATACCTGTCAAAACCATTGTACTTTTCTCCTATGAATTCTTTTCTTCTAAGAATTATTCTTGAATATTTATTACCTAAAGATCACTCTTAGTGTTAGTATTAGGATCCTTCTTTATCCTCTTGAAGACACATATGTTTGTAGCTTGTGCTTCTAAATCTTTAGGGGACATAATTTCCCTTGGTCTCTTGATTTCTTTGTATTTTGGAATAGGAGTTTGCAGAGATGATTGACTGATTTTTTTTCTTCAGCCCCTTGTAGTGTGTTCTTTATCCATTGCTCTTGATTAGCATACTACTTTATATTTGGCCTAGGTGTATGTGCATATGGAGTAGTCTTCTACTCAACTCTCATCTTTGAAATTATCCCTAATGGATCATAAAAACATGTGAATCTTAGTTTAAATTTCATCTTCTTTAATATTTCCTCTACTTCCTTTGCTGCATCTTTGGTATTTACAATAAAAGGTCCAACACGTGCCTTCAATTTAAACTATGCTTTATTTTTATTTGATACAAAATGTAATTCACCCATGTTTAACATCTGTCTAGTGTATTCCAAAGCGAAAATCCTTACTGGTACAAAAAATGGTAACCTATGCGGAGGAAGCTCACACCCATATATCTGAATCTCTATATAGTTCTGGTAGAGATACCAGTCTGCAACTTTTGATTGTTTTGAAATATGCAAAACTTTCTTGATCTCTGGTGAAATCCTTGGCATAACATAACTACTAAGTAAACACAAGGATGTATGTAAAAATTGATCCACAAAATCAGTGAATGAATAATCCTCTGAATTTATTATGACTAAAGAAGTCCAGTGGATGACTGGTAATGGACTTCCATGATCATCCATATTCTATAATTAGCCTTTTTTCTTGGTAAAATAGCATCGGATATACTAAAATCGATTGGTGTTTGAACACACCTTAAGCTTTAAACTTGAGAAATTGCTCATGTATAACGTCTTATAAGTACTCACTGTAATTGAAAAGAGTTGAAGGCTTCTGACCAACTAAAAGTATTGGTAAAAACCATAACACTACCTCATCTACCCATTGTTCTATATGATAACCCAATAGGAAAGTAACCATGGAAATGACTTGTCTTGAAATCTCAAGTAAATAAAATAAGAGCATGGATTTGTTCTAGGAAATTCAGAATTCTCACACAGAAAACATTAAAAAATATGGGATCGCTGGGGGAAAGTAAGATTTTTATATATTTCCATAAGTGCATCAGTGGAAAATGGGTGCATAGAGGCCTGAGGATTTATCTGAAGAGCTTGACAAATGCTTTCTTGGGTAATTAAAAACAAGACTTCATTATTTTGAGAAATTACTACTTTCTGGCTGGGGAGGTACCTGAGATGACACCATGTAGTGAATTTTGGGAATATATGAGTTTGGGGAAAGGTAAATTGAGGTAGAATTGATTCCTATATATTTAAATAATCACTCTGGTCTAAATACTTATGTTTTTCCCAATTATGAAGCTCATACAGATCAAACTCACATTGAGTTTTTGCTATCTTATACTGGGTATCAATCGAAGGGGACCTATCTAAATCAGGGACAAGAGGTACCATAGGATCCTCATCAAGTATTTTTCCATTTCCTTTGTTCAAAGACATCTTTATTTTCAATAATAAATTCAAAAACAACATTACCAGGTCGTAATTTCATTGGCTGCGGAAGGGAAAAACTTTGCAGATGGCGCTGGCGAGCTTGGAAATATTTCAATCTGAACCTACATGGATAAAATAAAAATAGAAGGGGATAATACAGGTTGATATGAGATTTTATAATGGGAATTTAGAGCAATAAACAGGATTATTACCATTTTGGAGTGTAGCATTTATGATTTTTTAGACATTGTCGGGAGAAATTTAATGGCTAATGACTATATGATTGTTGGTGAGAAATGTAAATGCTAACGGTTACATGACGTGGAGGATGGGTGACGTGGACGAAGCAAAGGATGATGGGCGCCAAGGATGGAGCAGGAGCAAACAGGTGGGTGGAGCGTTGAAAGGTGGTTTTTTTTGTGGGGGGGGGATAGGAGCTATAGGTGGTAAAGGGAAGGGACCCCACGAAACAAATGAGGAGCCACCATGTTATCTTGGAGGTTTTATTGTTAATTTTCCTTATTTGTTAACGACAATTCTCCTAAAGCTTGGACTAGATTTTCAGAAGAATTTGAAGTTGATGCTTGTGTTGTTTGTACCTGTTGCTTATAATTTCTCTTTTTCCTTCAACAATGCTTCCATGTCTTTTTCCATCTTCTATATTTGAACATTATGTTCAACTATTATTTTGAACAATTTTTCTTTCTCCATTTCCATATTGTTTACTTCTTTGGCCTGAGGGTGCTCTGTAGTTGGAAGCTTGATTTGTTTCCTGAGGACTTGAATATATGCATTTTTGTTTTTAATTATCTCCTTGGCTACCTTGACATCACTAGGATCATATCCTAGTTTTATTATTAAATCTTCTAAAGTTTTAATTCTAGTTTCTTTGGCTAGAGAATACATTCGTTCTATCTACAACTATGAATGCATATAATTCAAAGAGGTTTGCAACTTTGAGGCAACCATGGATGAACTGGTCAATGTTGAGTAAATCATATCACCTGCTTGCTTATGCAAATTGATTTGATTGATTTCATGAACCTTTTTGGTATCAACAGAAAATATTGAAGCTTTTTATTCTTTTGCACTTTTGGGGGTTGGGACTGTAGGTTCTAAAAGGGCCATTTGGAACTGCCCCTTTTTTGTGTCAAATGTAGAAATCAACCTGTTTTGAGTGGTGGCAGTTTGCTTCCAAAAATCTGAATATGTCGAAGCCTTCAAAGCTTCATTATTCAACTTGACCTCCTTGTATCTTGCAAAAATACTCTGTTGTGCTGGAATCTGAAATGTGGAAGAGACAGATGACTCAGTTATCTCCTCAACATATGGGAATGAAGTGGTGGGAATACCTGTCAAAACCATTGTACTTTTCTCCTATGAATCCTTTTCTTCTAAGAATTATTCTTGAATATTTATTACCTAAGGATCACTCTTAGTGTTAGTATTAGGATCCTTCTTTATCCTCTTGAAGACACATATGTTTGTAGCTTGTGCTTCTAAATCTTTAGGGGACATAATTTCCCTTGGTCTCTTGATTTCTTTGTATTTTGGAATAGGAGTTTGCAGAGATGATTGACTGATTTTTTTTCTTCAGCCCCTTGTAGTGTGTTCTTTATCCATTGCTCTTGATTAGCATACTACTTTATATTTGGCCTAGGTGTATGTGCATATGGAGTAGTCTTCTACTCAACTCTCATCTTTGAAATTATCCCTAATGGATCATAAAAACATGTGAATCTTAGTTTAAATTTCATCTTCTTTAATATTTCCTCTACTTCCTTTGCTGCATCTTTGGTATTTACAATAAAAGGTCCAACACGTGCCTTCAATTTAAACTATGCTTTATTTTTATTTGATACAAAATGTAATTCACCCATGTTTAACATCTGTCTAGTGTATTCCAAAGCGAAAATCCTTACTGGTACAAAAAATGGTAACCTATGCGGAGGAAGCTCACACCCATATATCTGAATCTCTATATAGTTCTGGTAGAGATACCAGTCTGCAACTTTTGATTGTTTTGAAATATGCAAAACTTTCTTGATCTCTGGTGAAATCCTTGGCATAACATAACTACTAAGTAAACACAAGGATGTATGTAAAAATTGATCCACAAAATCAGTGAATGAATAATCCTCTGAATTTATTATGACTAAAGAAGTCCAGTGGATGACTGGTAATGGACTTCCATGATCATCCATATTCTATAATTAGCCTTTTTTCTTGGTAAAATAGCATCGGATATACTAAAATCGATTGGTGTTTGAACACACCTTAAGCTTTAAACTTGAGAAATTGCTCATGTATAACGTCTTATAAGTACTCACTGTAATTGAAAAGAGTTGAAGGCTTCTGACCAACTAAAAGTATTGGTAAAAACCATAACACTACCTCATCTACCCATTGTTCTATATGATAACCCAATAGGAAAGTAACCATGGAAATGACTTGTCTTGAAATCTCAAGTAAATAAAATAAGAGCATGGATTTGTTCTAGGAAATTCAGAATTCTCACACAGAAAACATTAAAAAATATGGGATCGCTGGGGGAAAGTAAGATTTTTATATATTTCCATAAGTGCATCAGTGGAAAATGGGTGCATAGAGGCCTGAGGATTTATCTGAAGAGCTTGACAAATGCTTTCTTGGGTAATTAAAAACAAGACTTCATTATTTTGAGAAATTACTACTTTCTGGCTGGGGAGGTACCTGAGATGACACCATGTAGTGAATTTTGGGAATATATGAGTTTGGGGAAAGGTAAATTGAGGTAGAATTGATTCCTATATATTTAAATAATCACTCTGGTCTAAATACTTATGTTTTTCCCAATTATGAAGCTCATACAGATCAAACTCACATTGAGTTTTTGCTATCTTATACTGGGTATCAATCGAAGGGGACCTATCTAAATCAGGGACAAGAGGTACCATAGGATCCTCATCAAGCATTTTTCCATTTCCTTTGTTCAAAGACATCTTTATTTTCAATAATAAATTCAAAAACAACATTACCAGGTCGTAATTTCATTGGCTGCGGAAGGGAAAAACTTTGCAGATGGCGCTGGCGAGCTTGGAAATATTTCAATCTGAACCTACATGGATAAAATAAAAATAGAAGGGGATAATACAGGTTGATATGAGATTTTATAATGGGAATTTAGGGCAATAAACAGGATTATTACCATTTTGGAGTGTAGCATTTATGATTTTTTAGACATTGTCGGGAGAAATTTAATGGCTAATGAAATTTAATGGCTAATGACTATATGATTGTTGGTGAGAAATGTAAATGCTAACGGTTACATGACGTGGAGGATGGGTGACGTGGACGAAGCAAAGGATGATGGGCGCCAACGATGGAGCAGGAGCAAACAGGTGGGTGGAGCGTTGAAAGGTGGTTTTTTTTGTGGGGGGGGATAGGAGCTATAGGTGGTAAAGGGAAGGGACCCCACGAAACAAATGAGGAGCCACCATGTTATCTTGGAGGTTTTATTGTAAACTATATTCGAGAGTCCCCACTACACCCCCCCACACCACACCCCCCCAATTAAGTCCTGAAAGGTTGGGGAGGGGTGGGGGGAAAGCATCATCCCCTGTCGTTGATCCACGCAGGGACGATCTCGACCTTTGAAAGGTGAGAAAGCTTTATGAAAAGTGGCAAAAAATGTCCCATCACCTTTATTTCCAAGCTTTAAATCAAAATGTAATATAATTCGATAAATTGGTGGCATTTTTACTAGCACGCCCTTTGGGGTTTTATTATTTTATTTATTATTTTTCTTTTCCCCTTTAATTTTTATTTTTTCTCCTTTTGATTTTTTCTTTTCTTTTCTATTTTTCTTTTTTATTTCTTTTCTATTTTTCTTTTTATAGGCTAGACAATCTTAAAATGAAAAGTAGTTTACAATATCCTTGTGTGATAAATGGTTAGATAACCATACTTGGGTTACTATATTTATAGGACCCTAACATGGTCAATTATGCATTGCTTATGCATGTTAATGTTTTCATGTGGTCAAGTATACAATGTTGTTATGGTTGTTGTTGCCATGCACGTAGTCATGGTATGTGTGTAGTTGATATGGTCATGCATTGATGATTGGAATCTAGCTAGACTTATGGTTACATGGTTATGTGCTTACGTATCATATGTTTATATGTTGTTATGATTATGTTATACATGTATCACATTGATTTGATGATCTTGCATATGAGATATCCTCCCCAAACTATGCTAAGGTACGTTGGTTTATTGTGATTTGGTATGCCTTGCAGAAAAGAAATCAAAATGGCTAGCAAGATGGTAGACTACAAAGACTCTCCCTATGAACTAGATGAGAAATGTGGTGTTGGGAACTCTTCTGATTTGGAAAATACATGGAGAAGCTTGAAGGAAGAAATAAGGAGTTGTAAGGGGGAAAATGAAAAAATCATGTAGGCACAAGAAACAAGCAGAGGTTAATGCAATACTACTTCATAGTTTGTCAGCATTGCAGCGATAGGGACCTCTTCGGATCAGCCATGAGAAGGAGGACATAACCAATGGGACATATGGAAGAAGGTATTATGGTGGTCACAGGTTGGATAGAGATGAAATCATCAAAGATGGCAGGTTGTTTGACACTCCGGATAGGAGAGGTGATGGACACAGGTACTATTCTATTTCTGGTTCAGACAAGCATCATGATCACCATCGTTATCATCCTTACAGGAGGAGTGATAGGGGATACTTGTCGGATGAGTTTAAGAAATCAAATCCACCTACCTTTGATGGAGAGATGAATAAATCATAGGATGTAGAAGCATGGTTGCTTGGTATGAGGAAATTCTTCATATTGCATCATTATTCAAAAAACATGAAAGCAAAGATATCCACTTTCAGTCTCAAAGGTAAAGCAGATATTTGGTGGGAAGATGTGAAGAATCTTAAAGGTATACATGAGGACGCTTTGAATTGGCATGAGTTTGAGAGGCTCTTCAAGAAGAAGTATTTGTCAAAAAGATACTTTGATGACAGAGCTAAGGATTTTTATGAGTTGTGGATGGGTTCCATGCCAAATTATGAGTATACTAGTAGGTTCTTGGAGTTGTTGAGATATGTGCCTTATCTCAAGGAGGAGAATTATAAGGTTTAGAGATTCATCAGTGGAATTTCTATAGCATACAAAGACCGGATTGAGTTCGATGAGCCTAGATTGTTGGAGGAGGCCATCCAAAAGTTGAAACATTGTTATGAGAAATCAAAGTGAAAATTTGAGCCTAAGCGCGACTTGAAAGGAAATGACAAAGCCAAAGGAAAATGGCCACTAAAGCGAGGAATATCTCAAGATGTAGGTGAGAAATAAAATGTAGTTTCTTACCAAAGGTTCAATACAACTAAGAAAGGACATGGAGAGTAGCAGGCTATAGGTTGTGGTAGGGAACCATTACAGTGTTGGATATGCGGTAAGGATCATCGTAAGAGGGATTGTATGCAATATCATAGTGGTGGTAGACCCCAGATCTACAGTTCTCAGGAGGAACATACAGTTGGTGATGTTGGTCATAACATTCCTCGTATCTATGCAGTTGTGGACAACAGGAAGGTGGATCATTAGGCATCTATCATTGAGATGGATGATAAGATTTGTGATAAAGTTGTTTCTATTTTGATTTCTCCTGGATATAATTATAGTATATTAATCCTTACCTTGTGGATAAGTGTGGTTTGAGAAAATAAGTGCATGCAATATCTTGGTTGGTGCATTTGGCTACAGGTATAAAGAAGAGATTTTACCATTGGGTAAGAGCTTGTGAATTTGAGTTAAATGGTATGCCTACAACAACATATTTGAATGCACTGGCATTGACTTCGTATAATATGATTTTGGGTATGGATTGATTGTACCTTCACAAGACCAAAGTGGATTTCTTCAACAAGGCAATTGAGTGTGTGGATGATAGTCGGGAAAAAATAACTCTGTAGGGGAAGAAGAAGCCTACCTTAGTGAGGATGGTTACCGCTATGCAAGCTAAGCGTAGTTGCAGAAATGTTTTTGTGATGTTTGCACTGTACATTTCTAGTGACAAAGGTAAGGAATTTGGGGATGCATATTTTTTGAGCAGATACCCAGTTCTACAACAGTCTCAGGATGTATTTCTTGAGGACATTACAAATTTTCCACCTCACAAGGTGGTAGAATTTTCTATTGAGTTGGTGTCAGGGGTAGCTCTGGCATTAAAGGCACCTTACTAGATGAGCACACCTAAGGTGGTAGAGTTGAAGCTATAGTTCAAGGATATGCTTGACCAGGGATATATTAGGCCAAGTGTATTGCCTTGGGGTGCACCAGTGTTGTTCGTAAAGAAGAAAGATGGTACTCTCAGATTGTGCATTGATTACAGGTAGCTAAACAAGGTAACGATTAAGAACAGGTACCCATTGTCGAGGATTGATGATTTGTTTGATCAATTGAAGGGAGCAGTAGTGTTCTCTAAAATCGACTTGAGATCGGGATACCATCAGGTACACATCAAGGAAGAGGATATCTTCAAGACTGCATTTAGGACCACATATGGGAATTATGAGTTTGTTGTAGTTCCATTTGGTTTGAATAATGCTCCAACTACATTTATGCGTTTGATGAATAGTGTGTTGTGTCCCTATCTAGACAAGTTTGTTATTGTATCCATTGATAACATACTGGTATATCCTAAAAATGAGGAAGAACATGCCAAGAATTTATCAAAAGCGTTGAGATTGTGAAGAGAGTATTAGTTGTAGGCTAAGCTTAGCAAGTGTAGCTTCTTTCAGACTGGGGTACATTACTTGGGGCATGTGGTTTCCAAGGAAGGCATAACAGTAAATCCAGAAAAGGTAAGGGCCATCATGGAGTGGGAAGCTCCTAAGAATGTGGATGAGGTGAGATCATTTATGGGATTGGTAGGTTACTACAAGAGGTTCATCAAGACCTTATCATGTATTGCATATCCTATCACATTATTGTAGAGGAAAGGTAAGAAGTTTGAATGGAAAGAAGAATGTGCAACTAGTTTTGAGCAACTCAAGTAGTTGCTGACACATGCACCAGTGTTAAAGATTGCAGATCTAGACAAGGAGTTTGTAGTGTGTACAGATTCTCACAAGAGAGGACATGGTTGAGTTCTCATGCAAAAAGGATAGAAATCATTCTATGAGTCAGTAACACTGAATGAGCACAAGCAGAACTATCTGATGCATGATCTTGAGCTAGCAGCGATCATACATGCATTGAAGATGTGGAGGCACTGTCTTCTTGGTAGGAGGTTTGTACTTGATCCAAAATGGATACTAAATCAAGAAGAAAAGGTATTACAGACTCATGTGCAGGAAAATTCCTATATTACTTAGTGCAACAGATCGAAAAGATTGCAAATAATATAGACAATTGACAGTCAAAAAACACAACAATCACACATTAACACAACCAAAATAATAAAGGAGTTCACAAGACTTCCTGGCTAAGTCTCCTGGTCCAGTTATCAGTTTTGACCTCTATATTAAGTCTTCAGGAACAGATTATTACAAGAGTGAGCTCAAAAACAGAGTCTCAACCAATAGTGACATTAAAGAGGGATTTGTTCGAAAACCTCGAGTCTAAAAGAGTGCACAGACTCTCCCTCTGTCCTGTTCCTCTATTCAATCTGCCTCAATCTGACTGACTGACAATCTTTCTGTGACTATCTTCAACTAACTTCTCTGACCATCTCTCCCCCTCAACTGTCATGGGATGGCTTTTTTTAAACCTATCGGCGTTGTCTATTCAACTCCATTCTCAGGATTTCTGGCTCTCGGCTGTTGTCCGTTCAAATCCTTGTTGAGCATTAAACAATCATTGCAAAATGCTCTAAGGTATGGTGGCCACCTATTTTCAAATGGAAAGGACCAGTGTGGGTGAAAATCCCAAAGAATTGCTTCTCTGTTTACACAGAGAAATACACAGGAAATAATCTAAAAATAGTGGAAAATCCGACCAAGCCGGACTTCAAAATATATAAAGTCTGCCCTATAATCCTCTCAGGTCTGTCTTTTATTGTTGTCGCAAGTCGCATATCACTTAGTCCCTTTGCATTGCGATTCTCCGATCTTCGATCCCCGATTGCTCTGATCAGCCTCATCGGCTATCGGCGCATCGGTGGTATCGCTACTTCAACAGTCCTTTTCTTTACTGTGCTCTCGATCCCTGATCTCCGATCACCCCAATCGTTCTGATCACCGATTTAAATTGCAACTGTCCCTTCCTTTCTAGATCCAACAGTTGTCAATGAAGCGTTGATTGAACAGCCTTAAGTCTAAGGGTTACATCCTTGTCCCTTGGTTCTTTGTGATGTGATAATGTGGCCATCGCATATCGCTTAAGCCTGCAACCTGTGTTAAGTCCTCCTCTTAGAGAATTGCAATGCGATATGTTTTCATTCATGTCCACCGTTGATCTACACACTTGATCAACAACTCATGTTGTATCGTTGATCACAGTCACATTTCCCTTAGGGCTACATCCAATATACTCCGCTGGCCTCTCCTGATGCGATATCCCAATTTAATCTGCGTTGTCGATCTGTCCGGTCTGACGGTTCTTGTGCAATGTTACTTCAACCTCCATTTAGCTCTGTTTTCCACCATTCTTAGTGCTTTTCTTTATGATAATGTTTTCTGATAGTTCATATATATGAAGACTTAGACTTAGAGGTTTTATACAAGATCCATTTTGGATCACGCGTTCTCACTGAAAAGATTTTGGACCACCAAAATTTGGTTTTAGGCATTGATCAAGTGAGGATATAGTTCCCTCACTTGTCCAATTTGTATCCATCGTGCCTTGCTTAGATTTGAACCTTTGAGTCCGACTCTCAGGTACTCAACATCCCCTTGATGCGTAGTTCTTACCTTCCTGTCCAAAATTGTGTCCTCCTGTAACTCATTGAGATACTCAGGCAACAAATCCCCAATAGAAGGCAACTGAATTTACTCTTCAAGATCTTCAATCAATGAAGGTTCATAGAATCTAAAGTTTTCTGCATTAACAACTGAATATATCTACATATAAGCTAGCAAATCAAGGCGAAAAGTATTTTCACCATTTTTATCAAGTATCTTGAAAAGTCCATACCTTATTGGTTTTAGCTTCTTACCTTCACCCTGCATTCTGTCTTTGCTGATGTACGACCATACTTGATCACCAACTTGAAAACTATGCTCAACTCAATGCTTGTCATGTCTCTCCTTGTACTTGGCTTGACTTCTTACTAGCTATTCCTATACTACCTGGTGAATTTCCTAGATTTGTTCAATGAACTTGGTTGCTTTGTCCACATCACTATGTACATAAACTGCTATGCCTTTACCAAAGACAAAATCCAAGGGAGACTTTGGTATAAAACCAAAACAAGCCTCAAAAGGAGATCTCTGAGTAGAAGAGTGTTTGGCATGGTTGTAAGCATGATGCACATAACAAAAATGCTCATCCCAAAGCTTTGGATGTTTGCTGCAATAACCTCTGAGCAATTGGATCACTTTCTTGTTGACCACTTCTGTCTGACCATCTGTTTGTGGATGAAATTTTGTGCTCTTCTTCAACCTGGTGTCCATCAACTCCCATAGATTTGACCAAAACTTCCCAACAAATCGAGATTCTCGATCAGATACAATAAAAGTGGGTAACCCAAAATGAACCCATACATTTTGAAAGAACAAATTTTTTGTTTGTTCAGTTGCAACCTGCTTGTTACATGGTATCAAAATACACATTTTACTGAACCTATCCACAACAACATACAAATAATCATGACCTTTTCTAGATTTTGGCAATCCCCCAACAAAATCCATGGAAACACTTTCCCAAGGACAAGAAGGAATTGGAAGTGGAGTGTACAAGCCTAATTTCCTATTACTTGGTTTGCTTGTAGCACACATTGTACACCCTTTGATATATCTATAAATTGTCTCATGCATTTTTGGCCAATAATAGAACCTTTGCAATTGTGCAACTATTTTACTTACACCAAAATGACCTGATATGGGAGAAGCATGTTCTTCTCAAATTATGTTAACTCTTTTAGTTTGTGGAATGCATAGCTTTCCCAAATGATATAAGAGTTGGTCCTTTACATAATAATCCAATTCTTCTACTTGCTTTCCATGACTTAAATTTGCATATACATCTTTAAAATGTACATCTTAAGCAAATTGTTCAATGTAAATTTCATGCATTATTGAGTTATGTTGAAGTATAATAGATGCATTTATGATTGGTTAGATAACATGTCTGCAACCTTATTGTGTATGGCCTTCTTATATCTGATGAAAAGATGAAATTTCTATAGAAAACTCATCCACCAATAATGTCTTGATTGCTGCAATTTAGTTTGTGAGTGCAAATATTGGAAGTGGTTGATGATCTATACGCATGATTGTTTCTTTACCCATTAGGTAATGTTTCCACTTTTTCACATTTTGTACTAATGCATACAATTCTTTATCATATGTGGGATAATTAACTATTGCAAAAGTAAATGTCTCAGAATGATAGTGTATGGGTTTTCCGTGTTGCATCAACACTGCTCCCATGGCTTAGTCACTGGCATCTGTCTCAATATCAAATGGATGTTGAAGATCTAGCAGTGCTAGTACTGATGCTATACTGATTTTCTCTTTTAAGGTGTCGAAGGATTTCTGTTGTTTCCCTCCCCACTTAAACACCCGTTTCAATCCTGTTAAAGCATGTAATGGAGCTGCAATCAAATAAAAGTTAGCAATAAACTTTCTCCAGTATTGTGCGGCCCCTAGGAAACTCCTAACCTCTGTAGCAGATTTGGGTTTAGGCCAATTCAAAATGACTTCAACCTTAAAGGGATCTATCTTCAATTCACCACCCCTACAATATGACCCAAATAATTTAAAGATGTTATGCTAAATGCACGTTTTGACAGTTTTACATAGAGATTTTCTCCTTTTAAAACATCTAAATAAACAATTGCGAAGTAATCAATAAATGGTCTGAGTAAATCATTCATGACTCTCATAAATGTAGCAAGAGTATAAGTTAAGCCAAAAGGCATAACCAACCACTCATACATTCCTTGCTTTGCCTTGAAAGCAGTCTTCCATGCATCTTGTTCTGCAACTCTGACCTGATGATAACCACTTCGCAAGTCTAAATTAGAAAAGTAAACTGCTTCTTTTAATTGATCTAATAAATCATCAATATGAGGAAGAGGATAACGATTCTTGATTGTTATTTTATTTAGTGCTCTATAATCAATGCACATTCTCCACGAACCATCTTTCTTTCTCACCAACAAAATTGGAGATCCACATGGTGATGTGCTTGGTCATATAAAACCTTTATCGAGCAACTCCTGTACTTGCTTCTTTATCTCTACATTCTCTAAAGCTGACAACCTGTACATTCCAATGTTAGGTAATGGAGCATATTTCTGCAAATAAATATCATGTACTATTTCTCGCTTGGGTGGCAGACCTTTTGGTTCTTGAAATAGAACATCATACTCTGAAACAATTTTAACTGAATTAGATTTCTGTTTAGAACCACAACCTTCAAATGCATTGGATTTTTCAGGATCCTTTTCCTTTACAACCATGAGTAAAAACTGCTTACTTGAATTCACAATTCTTTTCATCTGTCCTGAATTTATGAGAGAATAATTACCTTTGAGTTTATGAGCTCTTACAATGTATTCTATTCCATCTTTAGTGAGGTGATACTTATTCGCAGCTCTATAGAAAATAACGTTCCTATCATACAAGTATGGACTGCCCAAAACAATACCACATATATCCAATGGAACTATGTCTAATTCAACCTCATCTACAAATGTTGATCCAATAGAAAACCTAAGTTTACACTGTCTCGTTACTTGTAGCTTTGTTTTGTCACACACCCAACCTAATGGATATGGCTTCTCATGAGGTTTTGTTTATAATCCCAACTTCTTTACAATTGTTTCAGAAATCAAATTTACTTGTGATCCACTATCAAATAAAGTATCAACCTTATTGTGCTTGGAAATTACTCTAATACGAAAAAGCTCATTTCTTTCCCTCTCATTATTTTCATTATCAACAGATTGTGCAGAATTAATTGTGGATGCTTCAGAATCTTTACCTTTAATACCTGTGGCTGTAATTGTTGTTTCATCACCTGAAACTAATCCCAAGTCCTACTCAATAGTAGCAACATTCTTTTTCTTCTTTCCACTGAACTTCTTAGGTTTCCATTCTAGATGCAAAGACCAGCAGTGTGCCTCATCATGTCCTTCTTTCTTGAAATGAGTGCATGAAGGTTTATCCTTCTTTACAGTGTTTGCTTTCCTCTCCTTCCATTTCAGTTTCTTCTTTTCCTTGCTCTTTCTTATAGAATATTTAGATGATCCCCCAACCTTTGGGTTTACATTCTTACTTCTAGCTTCTATATGTGTAGCTTGAACTGATACATCATCTAAGCTAGTGGGATTAAACATGAGAATAGTATGCTTTAAATAGCTATGAAGACCACCTATATACTTCAATAAAGTCTCAAGTGAATCTAATGATATACCTAGAGTTAAAGCTCTCTTTCTGAATTCCTGAGTATCACTTTGTACACTTTTACCCTTCAACTGGCGAAGAGTTTGCCAACTCATCATTGCCTGCTGCATGTAAGATAAAGGATAGAATTTCTTTTTGATAGCAGAAACAAATTCATTCCAGGTTTTTGCAAATCAACTTGTGTCTCGCCTTCCCACCATACTAGTGTAGTTCCTCCAAGTTGAAGGCTAGCCAGTTGAATCTTCTTCCTTTCTGAATCAACGTTCTGTACCCTGCAATATACATCAATTTTTCATATCCAATTATCTTGATTTTCTGCATTGAGTTCTCCATCATAAATTGGCAAATCAAACTTCACATCTAATTTGATTAAGTTTTCTTCTTCTTCTTAGAAGATCTAGAAGATGATGAGGATGATGAAGGTGATGATGAAGGAGATGATGGAGGCAATTCCCCTTCCCTTTTCCTTCTGGAGGGGAAACTAGAAAAAGGTTCCTCTACTCCTTTGTCTGGTTTAGGTGTTGAAGTGCTTTCATCTTGACCCTTCTTAAATTCCAAATACATCTCTTCCACCATAGCTTGGAGTGTCTTAAAACTTTCTATAAATTGAGATTCTGATCCCAATGGAGCTTCTTCTGCCATTCTCCTCTAAGAATAGACTCTTCCAATCTCTGGATTAGCCTCAACAAGTTCTCCTTCTCCTAGTCTGAGCTTTAATCTAGTTAGCATTCAAAATCTAGCACAAGCTTGTCTAACCTTAAAAAAACCAAATGCTCTAATACCACTTGATCCGAAATGGATACTAAATCAAGAATAAAAGGTATTACAGACTCATGTGTAGGAAAATTCCTATATTACTTAGTGCAACAAATCAAAAAGATTACAAATAATATAGACAATTAACAGTCAGAAAACACAACAATCACATATTAACACATCCAAAATAATAAAGGAGTTCACCAGAATTCCTGGCTACGTCTCCTGGTCCGGCTATAAGTGTTGACCTCTATATTAAGTCTTCAAGAATAGATTATTATAAGAGTGAGCTCAAAAATAGAGTCTCAACCAACAGTGACATTAAAGAGGGATCTGCTCAAAAACCTTGAGTCTAAAAGAGTGCACAAACTATCCCTCTATCCTGTTCCTCTATCCAATCTGCCTCAATCTGATTGACTAACTATCTTTTTGTGACTGTCTTCAATTGACTTCTCAGACCATCTCTCCCCCTCAACTGACATGGGATGGATCTTTTTAAACCTATTGGGGTTGTCTATTCATCTCCATTCTCGGGGTTTCTGGCTCCCGACCACTGTCCATTCAAATCCATGTTGAGCGTTAAATAATCATTGCAAAATACTCTAAGGTATGGTGGCCACCTGTTTTCAAACGGAAAGGACCAGCGTAGGTGAAAATCCCAAAGAATAGATTCTCTATTTATGCAGAGAAATACACAGGAAATATTCTAAAAACAATGGAAAATCCGACCAAGCCGGACTTCAAAATATATAAAGTCTGCCCTATAATCCTCTCGAGTTTGTCTTTTATCGCTTCGCAAGTTACATATTGCTTAGTCCCTTTGCATTGTGATTCCCCGATCTCTGATCCCCGATTGCTTCGATCGGCCTCATCGGCTATATCGCTGCTTCAATGGTCCTTTTCTCTGTTGCACTACCAATCCCCGATCTCTAGTCACCCTGATTGTTCCGATCGCCGATTTCAATCGGAACCATCCCTTCCTTTCTGAATCCAACGACTGTCAATGAAACTCTCATCCCATAGTCTTAAGTATACGGGTTTCATCCTTGTCCCTTGGTTCTTTGTGATGTGATAATGTGGCCATTGCATATTGCTTAAGCCTGCAACCTGTGTTAATTCCTCCTCTTAGAGAATTGCGATGCGATATGTTTCCATTCATGTCCACCGTAGATCTACGCGCTTGATCAATGGTTCACATTGTATCACTAATCGCAGTCGCATTTCCCTTAGGACTACCTCCGATATACTCTGCTGGCCTCTGTCAATGCGATATCCTGATTTAACCTGGGCCGTTGATTTGTCCGATCCAACGACTCTTGTGCAATGTTACTTCAACCTCCGCTTAGCTCTGTTTTTTGCCATTCTTAGTGTTTTTCTCTACAATAATGTTTTCCAATAGTTAATACATATGAAGACTTAGACTTAGAGGTTTTATACAAGATCCATTTTGGATCAGTACTGACGAGCGACCATAGTGGGTTGAGGTATTTGTTTGACTAGCTGAATCCAAATTCTACGAAAGCTAGATGGTTGGCCACCCTTAGTGAGTTTGATTTCGAGATCAGATACATAAAAGAAAATGAGAACTGGGTTACAGATGCTCTTATCAGGAAGATACAGGTAAATCATATAACAACTATGAGATCTTATGGGACAGAGTTATAGGATAGGATCTTGTAGGAAGGACAAGGAGATGAAAGGTACATGGAGATCATGCATCAGTTACAACAAAGTATAGGTATAGGTTCAAGAATAGGTGTGCGTGTAGGTACAAGTATAGGCATAGGTACAAGTGTAGGTACATGGTATCGGTACCAGTACAGGTATAGGTATAGGTACAAGTACCATTACATGTATAGGTACCAGTATAGGTACAAGTGATCTGGATGCAGACTTTAGTCTCATGGTAGATGGTTTGGTGAGATTCAAGGACAAGATCTATGTATCGGATTGCAGTGAGCTCAAGAAGCTTATCTTGAGGGAGTTTCATGTTAACCCATACTTGGGTCACTAAGGATAACATAAGACATTGATGATGAGGAAGAATTTCTACTATTGGATAAATCTGAAGAAGTAAGTGGCAGAGTTCATGGCTAGATGTTTAGATTGTCAGCAGGTCAAGGCAGAATGTAAGCATCCATGTGGTCTACTATAGCCTATAGTGATTTCAGAATGGAAATGGGAGGTCATTTCCATGGATTTCACTACAGGCCTTCTGAGGATAGTGAGATAACATGATTCTATTATGGTTGTGGTCGACAAGTTGAGCAAGGTAGCTCACCTCATTCCAGTGAAAACTACATATTCAACCAGTGAGGTAGCACAGGTTTTCATTAGAGAGATAGTGAGATTACATGGTGTTCCGAAGAATATTGTG
This sequence comes from Pinus taeda, assembly GCA_000404065.3. NCBI lineage: Eukaryota > Viridiplantae > Streptophyta > Pinopsida > Pinales > Pinaceae > Pinus > Pinus taeda. The sequence goes on along the minus strand of APFE030671544.1, from coordinate 92,114 downwards.
TCACACAGGGCTGCAAAGTTCACTTCCAAGTTATGGAAGGAGCTATTTGCATGTTTAGGAATATAATTAACCTTTAATGCAACTTATCATCCACAAAAAGATGGAGATATAGAGAGGTTCAACAAGATCTTGGAGGATATGCTGAGGATGTATGTCATGTACCAACAGAGGAAATGGGAAGTGTATATTCCATTGGTTGAGTTCACATACACCAATAGTTATCAGGATTCATTGAGGATGAGTCCTTTCGAGGAATTGTATGGATGGAGTTGTAATACTCCCATCCGCTGGAGTGATCCAGTGAATATGGTACTTATTGGACTGGATATGTTGGTAGACATGGAACAGGAAATGTAGGTTATAAAGAAGAATCTAAAGGCAACATAGGATAGAGAGAAGAGTTATGCGGATAAACACATGTTGTTCAAGGAGTTTCAGGTTGGGGAGGATGTGTATTTGCACATCAAGCCCAAGAAGAGCTCTTTGAGGATTATGTTAGCGCTCAAATCCGCCTTAGGCTTAAATAAGGCAAGACTCAAGGCCACATCAAACCACGCTCAACCTCGTAGTTAGCCCTACGAGGACAGGAGAGGGCTCTCTCCAGGTCAAACTCGGCAAAAGGTAATCAAGAAAGCTCGAGATGACCGAATCGATAACTGATTTTAGGCTAGGTATTAAGTACAAAGGGTTTAGGATTGATTTTTTATGATTTTGTTGAAATCAAGGGAAAGGCAATTTTGGGTGTGGGGATGAGGCACAGTTTTTGCAGAGGTCCACTTGGGGCAAGATAGGCAATTGTTTTGATGCCTTAAAGCAAGTGAGATGGATATATCAGACTGGTGAGAGGCTAAGGAGAGAAAGGGGTCTCAAGGATTCTCCTTAAACTGAAGAAAACATAGAATGTTAAACAAATTTAAAGGCAGAGCATGGCAGTTTCATGGATTCTACCTTAACACTTCATTTGCTTAATAAGAGAAGATTCAATAGAGATAATGATGCACATACATAACTTACAAGAACTGAAAGAAACA